>PVKB01000289.1:766336-836917 GCA_004027205.1 Ctenodactylus gundi
ACAGCTCTGTTGAATGACATTTTCGACGCCTCGGTGGTGCCTCCAGGTGAGGAGCAAAAGCAACCAAGGAGCCCCACAGAAGCTTCTGGATCTCACCCCTGTGTCAGTCTAGCCTTGAGAGGCTGGGTTCTGGGGTTTACAGGGAGTCATTGGGAAGTACAAGGTGACTTGTCCTGGCCCCTTGGTGCCCGGTGAAAGTTCTCCTGAATATCAGAGGTGACCTGTAGAGACGGTGGCACACAGGGAGGGGACGCCATTGCAGACCATCATCCTCTTTACTGTTGGGGGACGCAGAGGTCATGGCCGGGTCTATTAGAGAGGGCACTCTGAAGAATATGCCTACCCCAACTTCTCCTGAGAAAGATGTGTCCCCAGGGGCATCGGGACGGAGTACGATGCTCCCAGCACAGACTGTATTCGTGCCTGCAAGGAGGTGCTGCAAACACTGGCAAGAGCTGAAACTTTTCCTCAGCCAGGTCTCTTGAGCCCCCACCTCAGAACTTCCCTCCTGGGTATGATTTTAGGCGGAAGAGGGCTCGGAAGAGCATCTTTGAGTGCAGAGTTCCAGGGACGACTAGCGGACTTTGCATCCGAGGCCCCTCCCTTCTTCCTGCCTCTGCAACCACAGAGACAGTCACTGGGAAGATCCAGGCTGGGGGTTACACTGCAGGAGCAAACGGACGCTGAAATCTCAGTGGCTTCGCCCAACCGAAGTTGGTTCTTGCCGGTAGCACTCTGGTGCACAGCTGCCCTCCAAGGAATGACTGAGTGATTCATACTCCTTTTTTTCTGCCTTTCTACCATCCTCCCACATGGCTTCCTGCGTCACTGGCATGGTGCAGGAGAGAGCAGGGCACCAACTAATCAAAAGGGCTGTTAGAAACAGTGGTGACGATCTTCTGAATGTTTCCAGCGCTCGGCACCCCCCTACCACGATGTTTCTTACCTCTCTGTGTGGCTGTGCCTTGCTTGCTAGGCTACATGTTCCTGACGTCTGGGCCTCACCCCGTCTGATACATTCCACAGCAGATGACGGGTTGGGATTGGTTGATGCAGGCCTGAGAGGTTGGCAGACCAAAGGCAGGGGAGTCTTCACTCTCTTTTAGGAGTTTAAAGAGATACTCTAGGTGCCAGTTAAACTGAGCTGATAACTTGACGCGATCAGGAAACCCCTGAAGCGTTGCCTGGATCATGGGGCCCTGTGCTCACCAGAGAATTAGCCCACTGATGCTCACAGGTGAGCATGCGGTACAGAGGTGAGGCCCCACGTGAGGTGCATCACTGGGGGTGTGTCTCTGGAAGGTAGGTCTTTACCTGACACTCTCCTCCTGAGCTCTGCTTCCGGAATGCCATGACGTAAACAGCTTTTCTCCTCCGTGTCATCTCGGCATGATGTCTCTGCTTCAGAGCTAGTTGACCATGGACTAAAATGACTGAAATCTTGTGCTAAAATAATCCTACTTCTGTTAAGTTGAGGGTACCAGGTACTTTGTCCCAGCAATAAGAAAGCTGACCAACACATTCTACTTTCAGATTATCTAGAAATGGCGGTGATATGATTTATCATTCAAACTGAGATACGTACGGGAGTAAAGAGGTTGCTGTTCCAGTCACACTGGAAGAACAGGTACAAACCAGGACTGTCCTTTCTACAAAGCATTGAAGCCTGCTTTTGGGGGCCTCGTCTTCAGCCGTCCTTAGCTCCTATTCAGCTTGTACTTACCATTTTCTCCACTAAAAGTTTGCTAACGTCTAGGGAAGGATGGCTAGTGGCTTGAGGTCAGGACTCGGTAAGGTCACTGAGGTCTTCATAAGCACACTCAGGAAGTCCCTTGGTCTACCCCCTGCTGGGAAAAGCATAGTTCTTGCTTCTGTGGAACCCTCTATCTGACAGAAAAACAATGACCTGGAGCTTAGTGAATGGCTGGTCTACTGGGGCAAGCTGATCCTCCTCTGAGGAGCTCAAGTCTTGTTCAGAGCCTGTGTGGGCACTGTCGGGCTCTCAGGGCCAAAGCCTCTTGCTCAGGAATAACCATAGACACTTATTTTTTTTTCTGTCTTTTGTGCTAACAAGCAAAGCAAGCACAAAACTAGCTAATTTGACATTTGTGCTAGCATATGTGCATATATATGGTGTTTGTTGTAGTGTGATTAGCTGCTCCCCTGAGTCCTCACAGTGTGTCCACTAGGTTGTGGCTGGTCCCACAGAACACCAGCACCCACTTCTACTGACCTCCATCTTAGAGGATATGTCTTTCCTTCCACGGTTTTCAGAGTCAAGGTTTTTTGCCTGCTGTGGTTCATCCGGATCTATTCCCTGATGTTTCTGCAGCGCCTCAGGGCCGGGAAACCTGAGTGCTCTCCAATATCCTGTGAGGACTGCTCGGGTCTGGGGTCCCTCAGGTATCCCAGCCTTTTGGCCAGGTGGGACATGACAGCATGTGTATTGACTGAATGTGTATTACACCCCTGGAGGGATCCTGGAGAAGCAGCACAAGATCCTGTCTGTCCCCTATCTTGGTGCCCCAAGGGTGAGACAAGTTCATGGCCCCCTGGGGCACACATTCACCACCTCTGCCAGGGGCTCTTGGCTGGCAGTTCACTGGCACCAGAAGGGACCACTTGCAGTCTTTCCTCTTTGTCATTTTTACACTGTGCCTGCCCTCCAAAGTTTGGCTTTGGGAGTTCTGAGAAGCAATTGTTTTCTATTTCTGGAAATGATGAACTTTCAAGACTATGGTTTCATTCTGAATCTTAATGAGGACCAGAAACCAAAGCTAAGAAGGGACTTCTCTGTGCTAGGTAGCCTCCCCACCTGAGGCAAGATAGACCCTCTCACAGACTGAGCCTCCAGGCTGTGCCTCCTTGGCTGAGGGGCAGAGATGGAAAAATGAGAAAGGAGTGAAAAGTAAAAATTACCAAGAAGGAAAAGACATTGGATAATATTTCAAAAACCATTGTGTTACAAGAGAATTCCGTCATCGATAGGAATGCATCCTCATTGACTCAGCTAACTTCCTACTGAGGGACGATTAGGACAATTGTTTGGCGTCTCCTTACCAAAGACTGTTTCCACCCTTTTCTTTATAGGCATGGCTTCATACATGTCCTGTATGTCCTCATAGGTGTACAAAAATACCTGCAGTGTAAGTGCAAAGAAGGGGAATTAACGACCTGTGTTAATAGAAACTATTCTTTAAAAGAGGGCCAATGATACATATTCTTATCATTTTCGGATGAGAATGCCTATTCTTCTTAATATTTGCTAGTAGTGTTTTAACAGGCTTTTCAAATGTTTTTCAACCTGACAAATTCAAAAAGTGGAAGTGTGATTTGAATTAACATTTGTGTATAACCCATTTCTCACTATAAGAACTGCTTTTTCATGTATTCTTATTTGTAGGCTATATATTATGAAAATGACCCCTTTGCAAATTGTGTTTTAAATGTTCTTCTTAGCCAATCCTTTCAAAAGAAACTTTGCTTTCGGTATTTTTATCCTGATGATGTTAATTTTAGTTTTATGTGGTCAAGCTTCTGGGTCCCGTGTGTCAGAGTTTTTGGGCAAGTTTTTCTGTATCCCAACAGTGATAAACATAGGCTAAGCCAGATCACTCTTTCTTTTGGTTTTGTTAATATTTTATTATATATTTACGGCTCTAATGGATAAACATTTAACTTTTGGGTAAGGAGATTTTAACCAACTGTCCTAACTTAATTTAAGCAAAAATTTCTTTTCTGATGTGAAATCTGCCCTTCATCTTTTTTTTATTTTGAGAAACAGAGGATCTCACTTTGTAGCCTATGCTGGTCCCAAGCTCACTATATATCTCAGGCTGGACTTGAGCTCATGGCAATCCTCCTGCTTCAGCCTCCCAAGTTGAAATCTACTCCTTATTTACACCCAAAGTTTCAGGTTCTTTTCATTATTTGTGGGCTTTTTCTTCTCTTTCATTGTTATGGCCTCCTCATAGGTAGACAAGGACAAGTGGAATTTATTTTCCACATAAACTTTAGAAAGAACTTGTCTAATTCTCTTCTAAAAAATCCTACTAATGTTATTACTGAGTTTTCTTTAGATTTATTGACTCATTTAACAGTTGGCATCTTTATAACACTGAATCTTCTCACCCGAGACATCTATTGAAATCTCTTAAAAAGTTACCTCAGAATTTTTCCTCTTGCAGAGTCTTAATGTTTTTTCTTGCGTTTGTTTCTAGGTATTTCATCTCTGTTTCCAATATTAATGAGATGTTTTCTAGCTGACAAGCCATTTCATGACAAGAAAGCTATGGTTGTCTATTAATTGCATTACAACTTTCTTATTGGATTTCCTTAATATTCTATTATAATTTCAGTTGGTTCACCTTAGTTTTCCAAGTATATAATCACAAATATGTTAATAACATTAAGTGTTTCATAGTTATGATGCAATTCCACATTGTATAATTAAGAAGTTAAATTATACATTATTTTTTGTTAATCACATATAGGAATTTGACTTTTCTGCACTGACCTTACATCCTGTGCTATTACCAAACTTACTTTTAAATGTTAGAGGCAGATGTGCAGAAACCACTGAGGTTCCCATATAAATGATCGTGTTGGTCATAAGTAAGCAAAGCATTACTTTTTTCTTTCCAAGTGAGATTTCTTCCATTCCCTTCTCTTGCCTTATTGCATGGCTAAAACCACCAGTGAAGTAATAAATAGAACTGCCAAGATCATGCATACTTGCTTTGTACTGAATTTAGGAAGAAACATTCAATCTTTTGTCATTAAATACAATACTAAATTTAGAATTTTAATAGATGTATTTTATAAAGTTCAAAAACTTCTCTTCCAGGCTGGACACATAGCCCAGTGATTAGAGCATTTAACTAGCAAGGTTGGGGACTCCAGGTTTGAGCTCCCAGGACCACATAATACCTGGGAGTGGTGGTGCATGTCTGTAATCCCAGCAGTTGGGAGGCTCAGGCAGGAGAATTATCATGATTTCTAAGCCAGCCTGGGCTACATAGTGAGTTCAGGAACAGCCTGGACAACAGAGTGAAACCCTATCTCAAAATAAAAAGTCTTGGGGCTTGAGAAATGGCTCAGGGGATAAAGAGCTTGCCTAGTAAGCACCAAGTACCCGAGTTTGATTTCCCAGCACCACATAAACCAGGTGTGGCAGTATACACCTGTAACCCCAGCACCCAGGAGGCTGCAGCAGGAGGATAGCCATGAGTCCAAGGCCAGCCTGGGTTCCATGGTGAGTTCAGGACCAGCCTGGGCTACAGAAGGAGAACCTGTCTCAAAAAAAATTTTAAATTCTCTATTTCAAATATGTTGAGAATTTTTATTAGTAATCTTTATTGAGCAGTATCCTTGCCTTTTTGTGTCTGAAGCTATCATGATGTTCTTACAGTTTTAATTTTTAATTCTAAAAAGAATTTTAAAAAGCAAGTCCAAGAGAAAAATCTTTGAAAACTATACATTTAATAAAAATCTTGTAATAATAAATATAAAAACGTTCATAATTCAATAATGAGAAAACAAATCACCTAATTTAGAAATGAATGAAAATTTTTAAAAGTTTCACTGAAGAAGATACACAAAGAGCCTATAAAAGGATAATATTATTATCATTAAAGAAATGCAAGCTTAAACCTCATAATCTTGCATCCACCATTGCATATCTATTAAAATAGTGAAATTTTTTAAAAATGCTAAAATCTTATGGAGACACAAAAAACCCCCAAATAGCTAAAGCAATACTCAGCCAAAAGAACAATGCTGGTGGTTCACAATATCCAATCTGAAAATTCACTGTAGAGCCATTGTAACAAAAACAACATGATGTTGGCATAAAAATGAGCCTAGAAACTAATGGAACTGAATAAAGGATACAGGAATAAACCTACACAGTATCGGCTGATTCTCAATAGAGGTACCACAAGGATCCAGTAGAGAAAAGACAGCCTTTTGACAAACTGGTGCTGGGAAAAATTGGACTTCCACTTGTAGAAGATTAAAACTATTTTTCTATCTTTGTCTTTGAACAAAAATTAGCCCAAAATGGATCAAAGACCTAAATATAAGACCTCAAGCCTTGAGAAGAAAACTTTTTACAATATAGGAATAAGCAATAATTTAATAGCTCAGGAAATAATAGCAAGAACTGAAAAATGAGATTACATCTCATTAAAAAGCTTTTACTGAGCAATGGAAATGATCAACAGGGTGAAGAAACAGTACACGGAGTAGGAGAAAACCTGCCAACTATTTTGAGGATTAATATCCAGATCATGTAGACAATTCAAAAAATTAATCAATAAAAAACTAGTCATCCCGTTAGTTAATATGCATGTAAACTAAAGAGATACTTCTCAAAACAGACATACAAGGGGCTGGGGAAATGGCACAGTGGTAAAAGTGCTTGCCTTGCAAGTACAAGTCCCTGAGTTCAATTCCCCAGTACCACATAAAGCCAAGCATGGTAGCACATGCTTGCAATCCCAGCACTTGGGAGGCTGAGGAGGGAGGATTGCCACGAGTCCAAGGAGCTACAGAGCTTTGGGCTGTAGCGCAACACCCTGTCTCAAAAACAAGAAGTACGAATGACAAATAAATATACAGAAAAAAATGCTAAACATGTTTAGCCAATGGGAGAGTGCAAATCAAACCTACCTTGAAATCCCATCTTGCCCTGTCAGAATAGCTATTAACTAGAAAAGAAAAAATAAATAAATACTGACTAATAGGGCAGGAAAAAGAAACCTTTGTACATTATTGGTGGAAATGTCGACTAATACTTCCAATATGGAAAAGAGTATGGAGGCTCTTTTAAAAACTAAAAATATGTTTGCCTTGTGATCCAGCTACAATATTCCTAGATATATAGCCACGGAAATCAAAGTCAGCTACATTAGTTACCTTCCCATCCTGGGACAAAATACCTGATGCCTGAACTTAAAGCAGGAGAGTTTATATGGCTCATGGGTTCAGACAGTTCAGTCCATGGAAGAGTGGATTATAGGTGTGTGGTGGAAGACAGGGGTGTGATAGATTGTAGACTCCAGGCATGTGGTGGATTGGGGCATGCTCTAGATTATGGCTGTGTGACACATTATTGGGCATGTGACCTGGAACAGGCAGACCACAGGGACATGACCTAGAAGAGTGCACACTAGTTCTGCCCTTCCTCCCTCACTTGGCTCCTTGTTCGTGACGATGTGACTGGCTTTCCTTCACTTCTGCCAGCAACCCATGGATGGACTGTGCAAGGCCTTCTGAAACTGAGAGGTAAAAGAGGTTATTCCTGCCTTAAGTTGTAGGCCCTTACCTCACAGCAATGAGGAAGTAGCTAAGACATTAGTGGAATATTATTGAGCCACAAATAATAATGAAATAATGTAATTTGCATATGAAAATGAATAATACTGGAGAACATAATTTTAAGGAAAGTAAGTTAACCCCCAAAAGACATTTATTGCCTATTTTCTTTCATGTGTGCAATCCAGGGGGGAAATATGGCATAAAAGTAAGTGAGGGACCACTAGGGAAGAGGTGGGCAATGAGAGGAACGGGAGGTAGAGAAGGGAAGGAAAGAGGAAGGGTGGGTGTAATCCAAGCACATTATCTGTATGCATAAAATTGTCATATTAGGCCTATAACCTGTTCAATAAATATGCACTGATGATTACATCTTAAAAAGGTGAATACAGTAAGATCAGTGGTTTCTTGGCAGTGATGAGGCCTGGGGAAGTGCAGAATGAAGGGTTTGGAAAGGAGCCCAAGGCCTAGGATGTGGCTCAGTGGTTAAAACACTTGTCTAGTGTGTACAAGGCTCTGGATTTGATATCCAGCACCACAAAAGCTGACATGGTGGTCCACACCTGTAATCCCAGCACTTGGGATGCTGAGGCAGGAGGACTGACTTGTGTTCCAGGTCAGACTGGGATACATAGTGAGTTCAGGACCACCCTGCTGGCCTACAAAGTAAAACTTTGTCTCAAAAATAAATAAATAAATAAATAAATAAATGAAGTTGTGTGTGTGTGTGTGTGTGTGTGTGTGTATGAGCCCAAGTAACTTCCGAGTATAATAAATATCTTCACTGTGGTGTTTGTGTCACAAGTATATTTGTATGTGAAGACATATGAAGCTAAACACGTTAAATACATGCAATGTACTGATGTGAAAATAAAGTTACTTTAAATCTTTATCTGATATTTTAAGATAATATAAATATGTGATAGAAATGTAAGACATGATATAAAATTATTTGTTTAAACATTGCAGGAGAAAGTTCTCTAATAAAAATAAATTTCTAATGTAGTTGATTAGTTGAAAACTAGTATTTGTTAAAGAGATTTGGTAAAACATCTGGAAAGCTGTAAGGTTGAATTCATAGAAAATGAGACCCCTGGAAAACCATAAGCCAAGAAGTAACTCAAGAGGGTCTCTAATTGTTCAAGAAAGGAAGAGCAGGTGCAGCGGACAACTTGTGGTAGCCGTGAACATGGGTCCATAGTCATGGAGAAGCAAGAGGTGACTGTAAGTTGACAAATGATTAGTTGCATGTAGGGAGAACAGACCAGGAGGATGAGAGTGAGATGTAAGAAATGAGCTACATTCTCTTCCTCTGTGGCAAGAGTTCTGTCAATCATGATCTAGACTTCAAAACAAAAACAGTAGCATAAACCTCTTTCCATGAAGTACAGAGGCAATACCCCCTTCCCCCCCCCAAAAAAAAGAAAATTCCAAGTAGAAGAGCTAGGAAACATTTGCCCGGAGGGAAGGAGGTGGGCAGAACGCTGCTCCTGTTGTGCCTCAGTAACTCATCACTTATCCTCTGTGGTCTGGATGCAGGCGTCATCTACTTTAGGAGGCTGCAGGGCAACGCAGTACAGAACCAAAATCCAGGCGGTCGTGTGCCTAACTCAAAGCCCTGTTCTGGAGTTGATAACCACAAGGTCTTGGTAAGATACTTCATTTCTCTGTACCCAGCAATGAAGCTGACAATGATACTAATTTCATAGTTTCGTTATAAAGATTAATTACCTAACAATACATAAAATACTAGTTACCTTCAATGCATAAATATTACATAGAGGTGATATAAATATAAAATAAGAGTTAACAAGTCTTATTACAGAGTCACGATAATAATATTTAAGGAAGTATTGCTCAGGAACATGCGGTAGCACAGGCCTGTGATCCCAGCACTCTGGGATGCTGAGGCCTAAGGATCATAAGTTTGAGCTCATCCCAGGCAACTTAGCAAGTTAGTGAGAGCCTCTCTCAAAAGTAAAGAATTTAAAAATGGACTGGGGAATGTAACTCAATATGAAGGCTAAGGTTCAGTACTTAGTACTGCAAATCTACAATAACAACAGCAAAAGTTAATCAAATTTGTATTTGTGGTTCTGTGGATAGAGAGTGCCAAATGTATGCAACGTAATTCACAGTTGGCCTATGAGCTCACTGGTTCCCTTTCACTGTGCTTCTTACCTCTGACCTACTGCTTCAGGTAAAAATCCTCCAGCAACTGTCTCACGTAAGTAGCTTGGATTTTCCTTCAGTGTTCAGAGACTCCAGCAGTCAGTAGGATAGAGTGCACATGTCTGAGCTCTGCAGTGGGGTGGACCTGGCTACATGACCCAGATAGGTGTCATTCAATGGCCCTTGTCCTCTGTTTCCTCATCTCTAAAGAAGGGAACAGTGGCGTTTACCTTAGAGGATTTCTGTGTAGGAAGAACCTGGGTATATGGCTAACTATGCCTGGCCTACTGAGGGTACTAAGATGGCATCACTCGCTCTCCCTCCCTGACAAATGACTGCATAGAATCCCTGAGATGGGAACTGAGCCTACGGCCATTCGATTGCTTCAGCCGCCTCCACCCAGCTATTCAAAACTGTGTGTCAGGGCTTCACTTCCTTTCTTATTTGTATCCAGTTTGCACAATCATCATCAGTTAACTCCCTTCTGAGATCTGAAATGACACAACGAGAAAGACAATAATAACTTGGATTTTTGTAGACTAAAAATATGACTCCTTGCATTTTCTCAGGACAGCTCTTAGAATTATGAGGCCGGAGATCTCAGCCTCTCTCAGGAGAAAGCATAGTCAGGCCGGAGATGCATCAAACTGGGTTGCTTTTCCCACTTCTCCAGTCAAAAATGTGAAAAATGGGAGGAGTTGGGAGCAGGGCCTGGCTTTGGATGGCTACAAATGCTCTTATGTGTCCACGTCATTTCCTTGCAAGGGGAGAGACGAAGTACTGCCTTAGCACAGACTCTCAGCCCCAAGCTCTCCGCTCTGCACTCATTTAACCGGTTGTGTCACATTCCCTATTAGAGTAAGGTATTCGTGGGTCAGTGGCAGTGCTACATCAGGAAAAGAGGTGGAAGACCTTCAAGACTAAATCTCTGGTGGAGCTGGCCACACAATTCCTTTGAGTCCTCAAAAGACCAACTTGGATGCCTGACGAAAGCCAGTTGCAAGTTCCCAGACGAACTTTCTAGGTCACCATCCTTTGCCATTCCATCTGTCTCAGTTACTTTCTTATTGCTAGGACAGAATACCTGACGTCAGAACTTGAGGGAGGAAAGATTTGTTTTAGCTCACAGTTTCTGAAGGTCGTTGTCCGTTCCCGGTTGGCTAGCAGAAAATGGTAGAATCACATGGTGGGGACATCACACGGTGGGGTTGGACCAGAGCCACAGACAAAGACAGAACTCCTCATGAACAGAGCCAAGTCGGGGGAAGGGCAGAAGTAGCACCCCCCCATACACACACACCCCCAGGGTCAAGCCCCACGCAACTGCCCCTTCCAGCAGGCCCCGCATCCCAGTGGTACACACTCCACAGGTATCCCACTATATCCAAACACAAAAGGCTTGTGGGGACACTCCAGGTCCAAACCAGAACACCACCTGACAGAGCCAATAGGAGACTGAGGAGACCCGTGGCCGGCCATTTTTCTTGCTCCTACTATTCCTCTCTGGGACACATGTAATTCCTGGTGCTGAGGGAACGTGGGTGGGGGCTGGTCCTTGGTGTCTCGATATTTCTCAGTCATTGCTTCAGTTTTGTTTGAATTGGGGTCAAAGAGAAGGTAATATGTAGTTCCTCCTCTTGGAGAGCTCCACATTGGGGGAGAAGCCTTGGAAACATATATGCTGCAGTTATTTCTATGGCAGAGGAAGCTCTGTGCTGAACACATGTAGTGAAGAGGTGGACGGGGCCGTGGCCACCGGTCCTACTTGACTGCTTGCTGGTTCTCTGTGGAAGACACCTTAGGTTGAGTGTCGGCACTCACTGCATGGAATTGGGAGAGGGAAAGCTTCAGGTCCCTGGTATGAAATAGGCAGCGCTGAGGTCAGAGAGCAGGAGTGACCACTGAGGACAACACAGCTATCAAAGAATAAAACCCCAGCCAACTTTAAGCCATTGACCCTCTGCCCAAGACTTTACCTGGAAGGGATCCTACTTTGAGCCAGCTTTGTTTGTTGCCCGCCTCTTCACTGGGTCAGTTCAGGTCCCTTGATCATAACTACAATAGACTGAACGACAATACAAGAGATCATTTTGACAAAAGAATTTAGACTGCTCTGGGAAAGGGAAGTGGGAACCATACAGCACCCAAACGCACTGAGTGTTGGTTATAGCACCCTGTTCAGGTGTGCAGAACAGCTACGTCCCATTCTGAATGGCCTGAGTTCCTCCCCACCTGCCTCTGAGCTTAGCCCAGGTCTAAGTGAATGTTGAGGTCACCCCTACTGATTCAACTTGACTAAAGGTCCTGCTTCCTAGAAGCTACCTGTAGCCTGGCCTCATCAAGCGCAAAGACACTATGACACTAAGATTCTGTTTGGATCTGGGAAGGCAGCTCTCTACATGAGGCAGCAGAAGTTGACCAGCAGCCACCCATCTGTTACTCATATCAAACTGCAACTCTCCACTCTCCACCTCTCAGCCCACAATGTGCATTAGGAACTCAGAAAGAAGGCAAAGAAACCGTTCTCTGTCCTGTGCTTCCAGTCTGCACGACTGTCTAGCCCTGTGTGTGTGGAGGCCCACCACTGGTTACATCCAGAAATGAAAAGTGAGAGGAACAAGAAAAACTGAGGCAAGGGTCACCGCTGTGGGTCCTCTTTCACTATCATCCACTTCTATTTTAGGTTCAGCTCACCCCATTCATTCTTGGGTCCCCCAGGAAGTCATATGAAATGGAATGGCTACTTGAATAAGCTTGGCTTTTCCCCAAAGGGAGTGTCCCTCTACACCCAGACTTCTGGGGCACAGTGGGGCAGAGTTGCTGGTGGAAAAAGAGGAAGAGAGACGTTCACTCTCCAGAGTTCTGGAGTTAAAGTTCTGTTACTCAACAATCTTGGCAATAGTCCTTTTGGTAAATATCTCTTACATTTCTTTTATAGTGGCAAAACACAGATGATATTTATAATTTTAACCATTTTCAAACATGCATAAGTTTGATATGTCATGTTTTCTTTTTTGTTCATTTCTAAACATTTTCTTGGGACTTTTGACACACTGGTTGTGTAAGAGTGTATTTAATTTCCACATATTTATGATTTTTTCAGTTTTTCTTCTGCTACTGGTTTTTGACCTCATTATATTATGGTTGGACAAGATACACTGTATGGTATCTGTCTTTTTATTTCATCTGTATGATTATTTATTTGTTTGTTTATTTACTATGGTGCTGGAGATTGAGCTCAGGGCCTTCACACTGAGCCAAATCCATACCCCATTTTTAATTTTGAGACAGGCTTTTACTAAATTGCTAAGTTGCCCAGGCTGGGCTCCAACCTACCATCTTCCTTATGTTAGTCTACCAGAGTACGGGAATTAGAGACCTGTACCAATAGGGCTGGCGATATCTGTCTTTGGAAAAATCTTGTGAGACTGAGTTGGTGACCTGACCCATAGTGTATCCAGATGACTGTCCCTTCTGCACTTGAAAAGAATGCACACTCTGTCACTGTTGGATGGAATTTCCATGTATGTTTTCTAGGTCTAGTTGGTTTATTGTGATGAGCAAGTCCTCAGTTTCCCATTTTCCTTACTTCAGTCTGAGTGGTTAATCCACTCTTGAAGGCAGACTACTGAAGAACCTATTTATTCCCTTAACTTGGTCAGTTTTTTCTTCATATATTTTGAAGGTCTTCTATCAGGCCTGCTCATGCTGCTCTAACACGATACTGAAAATGGGAAATTTATAAAAGTAGAAATTAATTTTCTCACAGTGTCCAAGGTCAAGATGCTGGCAGACTCAATTGTGTGATGAGGGCTGTTCTTCCACGATGGTGCTTTTCTGCTGTTTCCTCCAGAGAGGAGAATCCTGTGTCCTCACGTGGTAGAAGACAGAAGGATAAGCAAGCAGAATGTTATAAGAAGCCTCTTTTTGTCATTTTTATTTGTGTGTGTGTGTGTGTGTGTGTGTGACATAATCTTTAGATTAAACTTCAAAATTTTGCATACACACACACACAGTCAACTTCACAATTCCTTCTCCTCCTCCTTTCTGGCCCTGCAGCCCCCTCCCTCAGCCCCCTGACTCTCAACATCTCACTCATTTGGCCCTGTTATTTATTTGTATTCTGGGTTTCTCATATTAGAGAAGCCGTGTGGCATTGAACCTTCTGAGTCTGACTAAGCATGATGGTCTTAAGCTATGTATTTGCATCCATTTACCTATAAATAACTCAAATTTACCTGTCTTTGTGGAAGAGTAGTACTCCATTGCATACATACACTACATTTTTTGTTCCATTGATTTATTGCCGGATATTTTGGCATCTTCCACAATTTACTGCTGTTAATTGTACTGCTATAAAAACGGATGCACCTGTATCGGTGTTATATGTTGCTTTTAACTGTTTTTGGAATGACCCAGAAAATGGGATCTTTGATTTTGAGGAGTGTATTTTTCTGCAATTTCTTGTTTATTTAGGTGATTAGCCTCCTGTGTGAGATGTAAGTGATAATTTTTTTTCCTATCTTCCAATTCTTTTTTTCACTCTGATAGTAGCACCCTTTGACATGTGAAAACTTTTTAATTTGATATAATCTCAGTAGTTGATTCTGGGGGCTATTTTTGTGTCGGGCATCCTATTAAGAAATCCTTTGCCCGTGCCGGCATCTTCAAGTATTTTGCCTGCTTTATCCTCCAGAAGTTTCAGGGTTTAACTTTAATATCTAGGTCTTTGATTCACTTCGATTTGAATTTGGTACCTGACAGTAAGTGTGTTTGGATTCATTCTTCTGCATATGGATAACCAATTCTCCCAGCACCATTCATTGAAGTGGCTATCTTTTTTCCAGCGTATGTTTTCATCCCCTTTGTCAAAGATTGGGTAGCTGAGGGTACCACGTGGTTTTTTTCACTGTTGCTTTCTAATCCAACTTGATGGATTCAAGTTTATTCAAGTTGTGGAATCTGTCTACTTTTAGCTTATTGGATACCCATTAATTTTGAAGGTCTTCAAAATTAGCAGCAATTTACCAAACAAGCTGTTCCTTGGAAGATGCAAATTGAATACTTGAATAATAAACTCCAGAGTTACAAAACAGTCACTTCAGACTCTCTTCTTTTCACTCGCTCTTACTATTATTATTTTTAAATTGAAATACTCAGGATTGAACCTGGGTACTCACATAGGCTAGGCAAATGCTGTTCCATTGAGCTATATTCCTTAACCTTTTTATTTTGATACAGAGTCTTACTAAATTATTCAGGTTTACCTCAAGCTTGCAATCCTCTTGCTTCAGTGTCCCAAGAATCTGGAATTTTAAGTGTCAAGTACGCTTTAGTGTATTTCTGATAGTGCAGTTATTACCCAGATGGAGGACAGATTCCTGTTGCATCTTACTACACCATTTTCTGTGATATCACTCCTGACTTAAGTATTAAAAAGATCTCCCAGCTGTGTTATTCAACGGGACTGTAGATTAATAGTATCAAGGACAGAGATAGGGACACCAATTAGAAATCATCCATGTGAGACATCATGACTTGCACCAGAATGGCAGCAAAAAGTTGATGAGAAGTTTTAAATTCTGAATATATTTTAAAAGTAAAGCTAAGAGGTTTTCTAATAGATTGAATATTGAAAATGAAAGAGAATGAGAAAAAAAGGAGTTCAAAGTTAACTTCAAGGATTTTGACTGAAACAACTGGGAGGATGACGTTGCCATCAGCTAAGATGGAGGAAATGTCAGGAATTTTGTTTGAACAGAGGGGGTTGAAAATATTTGTGGAATATATGTAACATACAAAAAAATGTTAGTCTGAACTTCAAAAGCAAAATAACTTAGAAAACGTGACAGATGGTGGGATTTAAAACGATGAGACTAGATAGATATTACCAAGGGATTGAGTATAAATGGGAAAGGTGACAACAAAGGCTAGAATGCCAGAGTTACTCTGTCATTAAAAAATGAGGAAGCCAGGCCTGGTGATGTGATCCTAAAATCCCAGCACTCTGGGAGAGTGGGAGAGGAGGATTGCAAGTTCAAGCTCAGCCTGGGAAACTTAGCAATTGTTCATGAGACTTTGTCTTAGAATAAAAATTTAAAAATGGGCTAGGGATGTGGCTCAGTGTCAAGATCCTGGATTCAATCCCTATGATCACACACACACACACACACGCACACACACACACACACACACACACACACACACACGCACAAAGGGAAAGAGAAGTGAGGAAGATTAAAGAGTCAGCTAGAGAGAACATTTCAAGGAAGAGAGAATGGACAGCTTTACCAAGAGTTTCTGATAAGTAAAATGAGAACAAAAACTATAGTCCTAGATGTAGAGTTCACCAGTGATATTAATAAGAGTGGTTTTGTTGAGTCATGCCATCGGAGTTGATCTATAAGAGCTTGGGAGGAGAAGAGTTAAACGTATTGGTTATAGACAACTCTCCTTGAGGAAGTTTACTAGACAGGAACAGAAAAATTGGGTAGTAGGGGAGGTGATCAAGAATAGTTGCATTGAGAAATAACAGCTGTGTGCTCAACGTGGAATAAACCAGCAGGGCCTGTAAAATTGGTGCTTTAGAGGAGAAAAAGGGAATTGCTCCTGAAAAAAATACTCTTGAATTGGTGAGTGGAGGTAAATTTTTATGCACACGTTGAGGGGTGGGCTGTCCATAGAACTTGGAAAGTTCCTGTGCATCTTAGCAAGGTTCATGGACTCCTCGATGCAGATGGTGGTGATGGCTGTCCAGTGAATTTCTTATGTGGGTTGATTGAATTTTCTTAGTAAAGTAGGGGGCAAGGTTAGCAGCTGAGAGTAGCAGACAGGAAATGAAATAAAGACAAGTCTAAAAGAATTGTTTGGAAGGGGAAGTTCAATAAACAACTGTAGTGCAATTGCCCACCAGGATGGAGGTTCATTTGCTATTTATATTATGTAATTACAATAGGACCATTGACATGATCACGTATTTTTTTTTCCAGTTACATCCCCTTTTCCAGGATTGAAGCTAACGAAGGTTGTAGTTTTTATCAAGTCCAATAAAATCTAGGGGAGTCGGTGATTGCTCTAAGGGGTAATCATTATGACTGCTTGGCCATAAATTAAGCTGATTAAGTTAGAGACGGAACCCGAAATGGACGATAGACCATGTGAGCGGCAGGATAGTTGATCCTCGAGCTGAAGGATTGTTGGGCTAAAGAATGTTTGGAAAGACAGGGGAGCATGACAAGAGTGGATGAAATGGACAATTGGGAAGGGCTCATTGTTATCAAAAACATAGCAGCATGAGACGCTGGGAGCACGTGACTAAGGAGGGCTGTGGAGCAAGGACGATGGATCGGTGAGTCCTTTCCTTAGAAGCAAAGAGCTGGGACATGGAGACATCCTGTAAGCATCAGGGAACAAACGGAGCCTGACTAGCCCGCCTCCTCAGGAGTTCTCATTGATTTCCCCACTTTTCTGCTCCATCCAGTTTGCCTTCCACCTTGAATTGTTTTAGGTCAAGGAGAATTAGCACAAGTGATCCCTTGGCACAACTGTGAAAAACTGCTAAGTTTCAAACAAGGGCTCTCATCCTTTTCTCTTTTCTCTTTCTTTCTTTTTCTTTTTTCTTTCTTTTCTCTCTCTCTCTCTCTCTCTTTCTTTTTAAAATTCTACCTTTAATACTTTTTTGTGCCTAGATCTGTGTGTCGTGGCTGCTGCCACTCTCTGAACTCCGCATCTCCTCCACTACCTATACCTGCTCTAAGAAAGAAAATAACATTGTACACTTACACATCAGTACACCTACACATCAGCACCAGCTTCCTGGTTTGATTAGAAATGCACTTTTACACTTTCCTCCTAACTAGCAGAATGAAAGATTTGGCTTTCCAAGTGTAGTGGTTCCCAACCTTTTTGACACAAGGGACCAGTTCGGTTGAAGACCATTTTCCCAAGACTAGAAAGGGTGAAGTGTACTTGTTTTGAGTAGATTGTTGGTTTTGAAACGGCGAGCAGTAGCAGGAGGAGAGCAGGGAGTGAGCCCCCACCTCCTGTCAGGAGGCGACAGCATGCGGACCTCATAGGAGCGTGCTGACGGGAGGCGGAGCGTCAGTCAGAGCTCCTCCCACTATCACTTGTCCCTGGAGCCCTCTCTTTTCAAGGCCTTGGACTGGTTGGGGACCCCTGCCCTAGTGAACACATCAGAGGTTCCAGGTGGACAGAGACTGCTGCCTGCAGTCAGAACTTGGATTCCTGTATCCAAACAGGGAGCCAGCTGCCTTCCTCACCTTTGCCCTGCGGGGCCGCTGGTCGGAGGCCCTGCTACTGAGAAGAGTCTTGCTGGAGGCCAACTTACTTCTCCAGTCTTTCCTCTGTTCTCCGCGCCCAGGCTGCAGTCCTGACCCAACAATCCAGGGTGTGTTTAAGACCCAATCACAAGCCACAGAGGGTGTGGCGGCCAGCCCATACTGTCACCCTCCCACTCCCAACTGTTTCCAACTTCTGTGTGTTTGACCAAGCCCTAACAATAAAGAGCCTCACCTCTTCCCTTCCCTTTGTAATTTCAGTAACCTCACTGAGGTGTAATTTGCATAATGCGAAATACACATTTTAAGTGTAAAGTTCCACGAATTTTGTAAATAACACGCCAACCAAGATGCAGAAAATTTCCACCACCCTGAAGTTTCCTCTGCACTGAGGCCCTCAGCTCTCCCTCCTCTGGCCCTGACACCAAGGCCCTGTTTTCTGACATGGTGGGAGAGTGCAGCTTGTTCTGAAATCGTGTAAGAATGGGATCCTATTACATGATCTCTTTGAGTTCTAGCTGCTTCGGCTCAAAATGATGAACTTTGAGATTCATTCATTGTCTTAGTTACTTTTTGTTGTTGTGACAGAAATATCCAACACCCACAACTTGAAGGAGGAAAGATTTATTTTAGCTCACAGTCCATACAGGGACAGCCAGCATGGTGTAAACACAAGGCAGACACACAGCTGAGGGCTCTTCACAGCATGGTGGAGGAGAAGCCAAATGAGGAAAAGATCAAGCCACCCTTCTAGGTTCTGCTGAGTAATCTGGCCCTTCAGGTCAAGCCCCAGTGTTCTACCTCCTCCAACCAGCATGTGGGTATTTTACAACGTCCAAATGCATGAGGCTGTTGGAGGACACTCCACATCCAAACCAAAGCATCTGTATTGGGGCTTATTTTATGTTGTGGCTGATTAGAATTACACTGTATGTGTAGAGCACAATTTCTCTACATGCTGATGATCACTTTTGTGGTTGACTTTTTTATTTTAAAAGTTTATGAACCCAATTAATAATAATTAATAATGGTTGAATTAATCCTGATTCTATTTTTTTCTTTTTGTGGTGTCGGGGTGGGGGGTGGGAGGTAGAACTCAGGATTTTGCACATGCTGAGCAAACACTGTACCCATGTACCACTGAGTTATGTCTTCAGGCCCATTTCTTGCCTGTCTTAACTACCAGGAGTTGACCCAGGCTTGGCACACTGTATGACCATCATTGTCACTTAGATTAGCAGGACAAATAAGGTCAATTGATATGTGTTTTTAATGTTTGTCTCCTATACTTTTTTCTTTTCTTTTGGCACTGGGGATTGAACCCAGAGTCTTTGCACTAAGCTACATCATCAACCTTCTTTTTTTTGGTTTATGTTTTTGTTTTTTGTTTTTTTGTTTTGCATTAAGTTCTTGCTTGATTGCTTTGTTTTTATATTGAAACAAGTTCTTGCTGAGCTACTAAGCTGCTCAGGCTAGAATCAAGTTTGCTTCTGTCTTAGCCTCTCAGGGTGCTGTGCCAGTGGGCCCAGCATCCTACATACTTTGTTCAGCCCAGTCTCCTCTTCCCATCAGCTCTGGAATGGGATAAACAGGGGGACTAGACAGCAAGTGGTCAAACTGTGAGGGGAGGATGGAAGGAACAGCCAGGAAGATTCAGTGTGCCCTTGTGTTTGTTTTGTATCCCTAGGTTGATGTGGGTCATTTTTCTATCATGCATGAAAAGAGTTGTCCCAGATTTAAGCTGTAGTAAGTTTGCTTAAGAATGCTTCTTGGTGGGGCTGGGGACATAGTTCCATGGTTAGAGTGCTTGCCTAGCATGTAGAAGGCCCTAAGTTTGAGTCCCAGCACCACATAGAAATTAACCAGGCATGATGGTGCACACCTGTAATTCCAGCACTTGGGAGGTTGAGGCCAGGAATTTGAGGCCAGCCTGAACCAGTCTGGACTACAGAGTGAAATCCTGTCTCCCCCAAAAAAGGGAAAAAATAAAGAATGCTTTTTGGTGACCCACTGACTGAACGAACTGGGGACCCACCAGCTGATAGAAGATCAAGCCCTACAGAAACTTCTGAGACTGGAGTCCCGCTTCTCAGGCACTCCTTCCCCCTCTGTTACCCCTATATCACAGAACACTGAGAGCCACTGATTGTCACTTCAGAGAACATCAGGACTTGGTATAATTACACTGGGGCCTTTCTGGTTTCATTGGATTTAAATACTTCATTGCAATTAGATGCACACTGTTAGGAAATCAAGCCAAAACCTACAGTTCTTGGACAACCTGGTCCCCAAATGCAAATCAATCACTTTGCCCTGAAAAGAAACAGCCAGATCCGTGTTCCCAGAGATAAAAGTGTCTAAGTGGGACTTAGGAAGAGACTGTACCATATTTCCTTAATTGCATGTTTTGTACTTGATGGGAGATTTAAAGGATTTTGCTAGGTAATATTGACCATGCAGGGACTTTGTCTTCCATGCTGACTTGATCTCAGGTGTTGTTCTACACAGAGCCCTTTTGTTCACAAATGTCCTGACACTTTCATCACACCCTTTGAATCTCATAACCATCCTTGGGGCACACAGGACAATTCTTGGTATTCTTTGCTCTAGGGATGCAGAAACCTAGAGCTAACAAGAGGGCCGGGGTGAGGTGTGCAAGAGGAGTGATTGCAATGCCATGGGATGCTTTTAATTCAAAACATTTACATTATTTTGCTCACTAAAGAATTTTTATTAGCTTTAATTTAAAAAATATTACATCCTAACATTCTGGGAAGCTGAGGTAGGAGAATTACAAGTTTGAGCCAAGCCTGGGTAACCTAGTAATTTGGCAAGACCCTGTCCAAAATAAAATGAGCTGGGGATGTAGCTCATTGTGAAGGTTCTGGATTCAGTATGAAAATAAATAAATAAATAAATTGCATCAAAGTATTATTTATCTTCATGGCTGCATCTTCTGCACTTAAGGCTAGTGATACTCTTGCTTCATCTTAGTCATAGCCTCAAGCCTCAGGCCCTGCCTTAGCCGATGGATTAGCTTGATTCATATAAGACATTCATTTATTGCGTATGAAATTTTAGGCTCCCACAGAACTGGGCCTTGGCCACTGGGCCCAGCTTCAGGAATTTCATGTGGTTCAAACTAGTGGGTCTGCCCAGGACTCTGTCCCAGGGGTCTTCCTGGTGCTCAGGAGGGCTGGATTATTCTGCTCACGAGCCCTCAGCCTGGCTGCACAGTTATGCTGCCTAAGGGATTACTGACTTGGGGGTGCCAAACTGGAGTGTGTTTTCAAAAAGCTCTCTGGCATGAACTATAGGTCCTGGATTCAACCAGAATTAAATTGATCTGTTGAGGCTAATGGTACTTGATTCAAGTTCTGATGTCAGATCCTTCCTACCTACAAGATCAGTGGCAAGTTACAAATTGTTCCAAGTGGTAATTTATGTAAATGTCTAGCACAGTGTTTGGCATAGCAAGAAGTCCTGGGTACCAATGCAAGTTTGGGAAAGACTTAAGTTTGAACCCCAGGCCTGTCTGACTCTATGGCCAGCACTCGATATCCACCAGTTGTTCCTTGAACAAAGGCACTTCATAATTAACAAAGTGGTGGTGAGGGGGTACTGAGGATTGTGCCCAGGACTTTCCACTGAGCTAGATCCCTAATCACCTCCTCTTTTTAAAGAGGTTTTACTTTGGTGGATCCGTAGGTTGATGTGGGTCATTTTTCTATCATGCATGAAAAGAGTTGTCCCAGACTTATGCTGGAGTAAGTTTGCTTAAGAATTCGTGGTGGGGCTGGAGATACAGTTCTGTCATTAGAGTACTTGCCTAGCATGTAGAAGGCCCTAGGTGAGCTGGGGATATAACTCAGGGGATAGAAGTTTGCTTAGCACATACAAGGCCCTGGATTCCAATCCCCAGCATCACTCAAAAATTAGCAGGTGCATAACTATAATCCCGGCTCTTAGAAGGCTAAGGCAAGAGGATTCCTATGAATTCAAGACTAGCGTGGACCACATAGTGAGTTCAAGACCAGTTTGGACTAGAGAGTAAGACCTAGTCTCAAAAAAAAAAGTGATTTTGTTTTTTATTTTTTTAAAGTTTTTATTTTGAGACAGGGTTTGGCTGTCACTAAATGGCCTAAGATAGACTCAAATTTGTGATTCTCCTGTCTCAGTTCTGGAATCACAGGCATGTGACACCATGCCAGGCCCACAGCATTTTGTTATCGTCCCCTCCATACCCCAAGAAGAACAGCAGTGAGCTGAGAAACACAGGTGGAGGGGGTCCCTGAGAGCCTGGAGGATTTTCCTCCCCTGGGAGAGCCTCCCGCAGCCTCCATCCTCCACCACTGCTTGCTCCAAACTTCTGGCTGGAGCCATCAGCTGCCTTCACTTCCTCCCTTCCGATTCTCTCCTTTAACCTCTTTGGTCCTAGCTTCTCTTCTGGCTCCTTGCCAAAGCTAGTGACTTCCTCCGTGTTGAAATTTTGGGCGCCACTGAGGACCACTGCCTCCCAGGGAGTGCCAGTAACTCGCTTTCCTGGACATCGCTTCCTTTTTGCTCTCTGTTGTGGCCTGACCTCATCTTCTGTCCTCTCCTCCTCCTCGCCTCTTCTGTCCCAAAGAGGCTCGAAGTCTCAAGGCGCACTCTCCCATTTGTGCCACCAATGTGAGGCTCTACTTCTCCCTCCCTCCTGGGAGTTTCCCTGCCTCACCTTCACTTCCAGCTGAGCCCGCATCATCTACTGAACCCACCTCTTGGTTCAGGTTGCGAGGCTTCTTGTAACATGCCCACTCTTGCCTCCGTGAGTCCAGGACACTTACGCCCTCTTTGGTGTGTCCATCTCTGCTGCGCTACACAGAAGCTCCCTCGAATCCCACTGTACTCACATCCATCTTGCCGACCGGATGGTGAGCATCTTCAAGGCCTCGCTCTCCCTGGTACCCAGCAGGGTCATGATGTCCCTAGTGGAAGCAACGACAGGATCATCATGTTCATTATGTACCAGGTGTAGGCCTAGCCACACATGATTTATTTCATTTAATACAATGAATAACATCTTTCTTTATCTTTGTTTGTTTTTTCTTTTTTTAAATAAATGAGGAAGGGTGAGGTATCCAAAGCTCCAGTGACTTGCCCGTGGTCATATGGCTCCGATTTGGAAGAGGTGGAATTTGGGACCCGGATCCTGAGTCTCAGTATCTGTATTTAACCACCGAGCCCCGCGGCACTGCTGCGAGGCGTGGCTGACCTGAAACAGAGGGTGGAGCTCCCACCTCCAAGGAGCTTGGCCCTTCCTGAGGCTGGAGCACATGCAACTGCAGGCACACATACAGATGTGGGGAAGCCACGGGGGAGCACTTATGCCACAGATCAGGGCTTCGCAAACTTTAACTTCCCTGTGAATCACTTGGGGTTCTTTTTAAGCACTATTTGAATTCAGTCAGGACAATGTAGGACCTGGGACTCTGCATGTCTCACATACATGTCATGAAATGATGATGGTGCAGCCCAGGTCCGGCACTCTGAGTATCAAGGATTGAAGTAGGCCAGAGGAAGGAGACTTCAGTGTGGGCTCGAAGGGTCCTGGGGTGGCCATCGAGGCCTGGGACCAATGCAGCTTGTTTAGGCAGAAGAGAGGAACAGAATCAGCCCCCACACGTCCCTGGGGGTGCGCCAAAGCTGCCTTGACCCTCCTTGGCAAGCAGCTGCATTGAGCGGGAGCTGGTGTGACTGTTCTGTTTTCTGAGAAATGCCCAAAAGTGATTGCTTCAGGAAACATTTTGCAAATTCAGAAATCAGAGCCAAAGGGAAGTCCTGAGTGGTCCACCACTAGCTTTGGCAGTCAAGTGGGAACGAGAGGTTCCTCTTCAGGGAGCAATTCTGCTGGCTCCGGGACTTTGGCCACCTATAAAGCTTAGTGATGGACAAAGAAGAAATGCTTAAGGAGGTGGAGTTCTTGAGGAGCACCAAAGGAGGAGAAGCTTTCAGCAAAACCATGTTCTCTCCAGTGGAGACCTTCGAAATCAATGGTAAATACTACTCCCCAGTAAGATAACCACTGGGTGATTCACTTTCTCTGCTGGTCACATATGAGAAAAGGGGTTAGTTTTGCTCTGTCTCTGTATTTTGTACCCAACTCTAGCTAATATGTATTGGAAATACATCAAAATAGAATTTCTGAAATGCTAATAATAGATGCTATATCTGTAACTTAAAGTTTTGAAGCTCCTTTAAATCATACTTATGTATTTTTCCTTTGATGATTACCAACACTAATTATTCCCACTCCTATCAAGTGAACAGATTACACTGGCACATAGATTGTATGATGAACTAACAATGCAAAATTGGGGCTGAAAGAATAGCTAAATCATTTGCTGAGCAAGTACCAAGTACCCGAGTTCGATTCTCCAGCACCACATAAGCTGGGCATGGTGGCGCACACCTTTAATCCTAGTACTCGGGAGACCAAGGCAGGAGGACTGTTGTGAGTTTGTGGCCAGTCTGGGCTACATAGTGAGCTTAAACAAGCTGGGACTACAGAGTAAGACCCTGTCTCAAAAAAATAATAAGGCAAAACGGAGGGGCGAAAAATTTTCTCAGTGCTGAAACCAAGTGCCACATATTTTTGGGGGTGCAATTCCTTAAAATTCTTGCAAGTGGCTTCAGTTGTGGCTGATGTGCTGATCTGAGAATACATTCTGTAATTCATGTTGGCTGGAGTATGTTTGTAGCTTCAGAATTAGTTTGTCTTAGCTCCAGTGCAGATTTTTAAAAATCCAATTTGTTGTCTTTTTTCTTGGGTAACACAAGTGATAAGTATATACATTTATGTCTTACAGAATTTGTAGCAGTTAAAGTCAGGTGATGTCTACTTTTCTATTCTAGAACCTTCCAAGGTGATTAGTTATGCTCATACCCAGGCATTTCTGGAAAGTATAGATAGGGGAGTGTTGACACCTCTCAGCTCTGGCGTGGGTGCCCCTCTCACACAGAAACTGTCTATCAAAGTCCCTGGCTGAAATTATTGGACTTATGAAGATGAAGGGTGCTGGGTGCTGCCTCTGGGAATGGACCATGGGATAACAAAGAAAGATATGGGGTGAAGGGCTGCAATCATTGCTGCCTAATCGGAACTTTTCAGAATAGAATTCTGGAGATATGACTTTTTAAGATACAGAAAATGTCCTATAAACTCAGTTAGTTATACATATTAGCTACCTACCAACTGCTAGGCACCATGCTCAGGACCAGTGAAAGAGACAGTACGAACACAGCTGCTGGCCTTGAAGAGCCCACACTTGGTGGTGATGGTGGCACAAGGTTGTTCCTGAGCTGACTTTTTCTACGCAGTTTGTCACCAGCTGGAACTGAGATTTTCATCATGGAAGGACCTGGTGTGAAGACAGGAGGTCAAACTGACTCCTCTTCTGAAGTTTCTCTTCTAAAGGTGGGGTGCTAGATGACCCAAGAGCTATGCTAAGAAATAAACACAGCTCCATACTGTTGGGCCCGAATTAGGAGGGGAAGTTCTCTGGGATGGACACTGAAGACAAAGGACGCAAACTTTATCCTGTGGGCAACGAGGAGGCTGAAGCGGGCGGCGTGGGCTAAGTCTTGGCTGCCTCTGAAGTTGCTTATCCTAGCAGACAGGGACAGGTGAGGACAGAGAGGAGCCCAGCAGCAAGAGAGGACAAGACACAAGGGGTGTAAGGCAGGAACGGAGAGCGTGTCCTGAAGAAGTATGAGGTCATAGGACTGGACAGAGGAAGGGGTCAGGCAAGCAAGGTGCGAGAGTGGAGGGAACCCCAGATTTGTAATTCAGGTTAGATCAAAATTCCAGCCAAAAAGGTATAGAAGGGAAGAAACCCCACACCACTCCAATTTGGATGAAACATTTTCCTAATGCACTTATACCTCCCTAACTGTCTAATACAAACATCATGGAGCACTTGGAACTTTCTAGACGAGTGTCATTATGAACAGTAATTACTGAAGATTTGAGATGGAGTGAACGACTCCTTGGGCAGGTAATGAATAAAGCCACTCGTTTCACCACCAGATATCTCCAGCTATCATATTTTATCTGCTGATGAATGATTTTCTTCCTTCCTTTCTTTTTTTTGGAACAAGCTAGAAAATATATTCTCAAAGGTAAGGTATGTTGTATTATTTGATCATTTAGTGGAATGATTAAATGTTCTAAAATAATGAAAGAAAAAAAATAAGAATATATGTACATCTTCAATTATAAGTAGGTGAAAAGTATCCATACAAGTGATTTTCTTTCTTTTCTTTTCTTCCCTTTCTCTATACTTTTTCTTTCTCTTTCTGCCAAATATGGGTAGTGTTATTTTCTTCTGAAAAAAACCCCACTGAATTATACTTTTCTCCTACTATTCACCAAAGAACATCATTAAAGAAACTTTATAATGTCCTCATTTTATTTTTCTCAATTGTTGCTAAATATTGAAATACAAAATGGTATCTTCTCCTATTGGATAAAATATTAAACTTGTTTTAATTACTCAAAGATATCAGGGAAGTGTTTTAGTCATATGTTGCCAAAATTTTAGGAATAAGCTTGAGAAATTTTGAAATATAACCATTTTTATCTTGAATTAACCTAGATTGGTGGTAAATATAAATTTCCCAGACCATCCTGGAAGCAAAGCATACCCTGCCCCTCCCTGGTCACTGTGTGGTCCCCTTGCTCACTAGCAGCAGACCCCCTTCCTTCCACTATCTGCTCTGCTGTTGAAATGATCCAGCTTGCTTTTCTTTGTTCAGCTGCTAGAAGTATGATTGACAAGTAAAACCATGTTCATTTTTGATATATTTTGATAAATGCATTCATTGTGACATGACCGCACAAGGACTGTTTGGGTTTCCTGACAGGAATTTACCTGGATTCTTACGATCTGACAAAACCACTCATAAATGAGTCCTGCCCGGTTACTGCCTCAACCTCAGAACTCTTGATGTTATCAGAATTCTCATTTGTCTCTGTTGATGATCAATTTCGACATTACAATTGCTTCTACTTTTTTGAAACTTGGGAACATTTGTCTGACTCAAGCTTCTTGTCAAGTTTTCTTGGGGTATCGGGTTTCTCAAGGACTTCTGGGTCTTGTAAGTCTGCCACATGTAATGTCTAAACCCTTCACCCCAACCTCTCAACTCTTTCAGGCTTCACAGCTTTCTGCAGAATAATTCCCTCAAATTTCAGTTTGAAGAGCTTTCTCTTCGGCAGAGAAGACCCAGACGGATTACAAGTAGAGAAAGTGCAGGCTTTCGTTATTTGTTATAGTTAATATTAACCACGGGTTTCCAGTGTTGTGTCCAACTGTACCTTCTGTCTTCTTTAAAGACAATCTACAGGCACTTTAAAACAATATCCACCCACATTTCACTGTTTTTGTGGGATACCAATCAAATGACGGATGTCTATTTTATGTTACACTTTTTCTTCAGATAATTCCTTTCCTCCATTTTCTTTGGTGTTGCTTGTCTCTCTGTCTTAAAGATTCCTTCAAGTGTTTTCTGCAATGCTAGGCTAGTGGTTGCAAATTTCTTTAGGTAGTCTTGGTCATGAAAATTTTTTTACTTCCCCTTCAATTTTCAGGGATAATTTTGCTGGATACAACAACCTGGTTGACACCTGCTGTCTTTTAAAGCTTGAAAGATTTTGCTCCAGGCTTTCCTGGCCTTTAAAGTTTGCATTGAGAAATCTGAGGTAATCTGTATGAATTTGCCTTGGTAGAGTGTCTGTTTTTCTCTATTGCTTTTAATATTCTCTATGTTATACTTCTGAGTTTTGATTATGATATGCTGCGGTGAGTCCCATTGCTGGTTGAGGTTATTTGTTGCTCCATAAACTTCTTGTACCTCAATATTAATTTCTTTTCCTAGATTTGGGAAAATTTCTTGCATGATTTTAGTGAATAAATTCTTTAGACCTTTGGTGCTGTCTTCTGCTCTTTCTCCCACACCCATAATTCTTGGATTGATGCTCTTTGAATCGTCATAAGCAGTTGCATCCAACTACTTTGCTCATTTCTAATTTTGGGGTCATGCCTAAGTGTAGCATTTGTTTCCTTGGACTTATATTCAAGGTCTGAAATTCTGTTCTCACAATGTTCAAGTTGACTTCCCCTGCTTTCAAATATATTTTTCATATCCTGAAATTTAGCTAGATTTCTTTTCAAAATTTCCACTTCTCTATCAAAATGTTCCTTCATATCATGTATTTCCCTATTTACCTCAGCCAACTTTATGCTCTGTAAGCTTTGTACCCATTAATATCACTATTTGCCTAGTATGTTCCTCTTTAAACCCACTGATCATTTCCTGCACTTCTTTGAGAATATCTTGTTTGAACTGGCTGTTAACTCATTGATTTGCTTTTTGACTTCCTTCCCTATGGGTTCTACTATTTCAGGACCCATGACATTAGTTTCTGGGATCTCAGGCCTTGTTGTGGGTGTCCTGTGGCCTTGTCTTCTTCCCATGTTTCTGTTGTTGAGGGACTTCACTTAAAGGCCTAGCCAAAAGGTTTCTGTGTGTGTGAGGAGTCCAAATTCCTCTGAGTTTTGTTCTGAGAGTAAGCAGTGAGAGAGGATCTAATATTCCAGTGCCTCTGAGGTGTCTTGATCACACTCATCCCCCTTTTACCTGTCTTGGCTTCTTTCCCCAGTGGTGGGACTCTCCACGCTCAGAGTTGATCCCACTACAGCTGAGCCATTCAGGGGGTCGATGGCCTTTCTCTCCTCTTTGCAACTGTCTCTTATGCCGGTTTCTTCCTAGGTACTTAGTGTGGCCCTAAAAACTTTGGTGTGCTCTTCTGAGCCTGCTTTTACTCTAAACAGTTCAGTCTTGGGCTCTTTTTTTATGGCTCCTGCTTATGTCACTGCAGTAATGGCTGCCAAGTACTGTTTCTGGACTAGGCTCTGTGAGTTCTTTTCTAGCAGAATCTCGCACTGTGCACGCAGGTTGCACTACCCTCCGGCTCATTGTTGGTGGCTGGTGTCACTTCCCGCTTCTCCTGGCCCAGTGCTTCCCTTGGTCTGAGGTTCTGGGCTCTGAGCTTTCTTCCATTTGGGAATGCTGGAGATTCAGGGCCACTCACAACCAGACTGGGACAGCTTCCTAGTCTGCTGTTTTCCTCTGCCTCTGATGTGTCTGAGGGATTTTTGACATTTCTGTGGCCTCCTTTTAGTTGTTGGGGTGCTCTTTCTTCTCCTACATAATTTGAACAGGCAGTTTAAAATTATAATTTCAACTTTTTAAGTGAGTCCATGAGGAGACATTTTGTAGCTCCATTGTTACTTGGCTGCCATCTTGACTGGAAATCCCCTTAGCCATTCTTTAAACTTATGTCTGTGAGAAATAAATTCTCTTCATTTTCCTTCAATTGAGAATAGCTTTATTCCTCATTTATTCCTGAATGATATTTTCATTGATAATGGAATTCATAAATGGCAATTCTTCACTTCACATGCACAATATATGCCACTTATGTCTAATCTTCATGGTTTCAGATGAGAAATCTGCTATTACCCAATCAGTATTTTTATAGGTCATGTGTCATTTCTCTCTAGTAACTTTCAAAATTTTTTTCTTTAGATTTACAATTTTATCTATCTTTTGACTTTTTATATTTTTAGTTCTGATTTGGGGGTATTATGTTTGGGGTTTACTTAGCTTTTTAAATCTACAGGTCTATGGATTTCACAAAATGTGGAAAATTTTTAGTCATTACTTCTTTGAATATTTTTCAGACCCACACTCTGGACTTCAAATATATGAATTCTGAGTGGTTTCTTTTTTCCTTCTTTTTTTTCTTTCTTTCTTTCTTACTTTCTTTCTTTCTTACTTCCTTTCTGTTGATTTTGCTTGTTTTTCAGATTGAGTAATTTCAATTGCCCTATTATGTCACAATTATCACATGATTCTGCTCATTTTGTGAGTCTTTAAAAACAATTTTGGGTGGTGTTTTAGGTGTACAGGTTTGATTTGACTCTTTTCCTGTATGCTCTATTTCTTTGGTTAGATTTTAGAAACTTATTTTGTAATTACTTATTAAAGCATTTTTGTTATAGCTGCTTCAAAATTCCTGTGGAACAATTTCAAAGTCTGTGTCATCTCAGTGCTGGCATCTCTTGACTGACTCTTCTCATTTTTATTTTTCTCTGTTCTTTGTGTGGAGATCAATTTCCCAAGGTATACTAGATATTTTGTATAGCACAATGGTTAGGAAAAGATGTGGGATCCTATTTAAATCTTCTAGTTGAGGCTTCTTATGCAGGGTTTCAGAGTCCTGTTGATGCCTTTGTGGTTTGCTGTGCTCACCAGGTGCCCCAAAGTGCTTGCTGGTTTCCTGCTAGTTCTGCTTGCAAGGGCAGAAGGCACTTTCCCACACTTGCCAGGGCTGCTAGGTGGAGAATGGGCATGTCAGGATTTCAAGGCTGACACTGCTGCTCTGGGACTGCTCACCAGACAGCCCAGCACTGAGTACAGGCTAGAGAGCCTCTGGCTTGACACCCGTTGGTGTGTGTTAGGGTCACACCTCCTGGAGCCCTCACCCCGGGGACAGCAGGCCTGGCACTGCTAGCGTGCAGCTTCTCTTCCTTCATTAGGACCTTCTGTGGAATTGAAGCATCATTTTTATTTCCCTCTGGAGCTGTAACTTCATTGTGAGCCAGACAATAGAGATATCAAATTTCTGAAACCTGACTCCCTTAACTCTCTGCCCAGTCTCTGCGGTTTACTCCAGGGAAGCAGTTCTGATCTTCTACAGGCTCTTTATTCTCTCATAGCAAACAGCCCTTCATCATGGGTCAAGCCCCACCTCAAATAGGAGTTCCTTGCAATTTTTTAAAAAACTCTTTTAGACATGCAATGATCAGAGTACAGGGCGAATGCTTCATCAGATCCTCCACCTTCTACAAAGTGGGTTATACCTACCAAGTCCTCAGTTCCTATAATATCTGCCTGTAGGCCAAGTGGGTGGCTCTGAACTACACAAGATCTAGCCCTGGGTAGACACCTGTGCACCATTCCCGCCGTACCACCTCACCTCTTTCTCCTCACTTTGTCTTTATTCAAACGCCTTCTACCACGCCCCGTCGCCTGGTTTGAGAATATATTCCCTATGATAGTTCTCATGCCCGCCTCAGCCTCTCTAATGTCCTATCTTCGGAGTACTATTTACCCTCCCTCTCACATCCCATAATACCTCCTTTTCAACTGTTTTTGTTTGTTTGTTTTTTGAGACACAGTCTCACTCTGTAGCTCAGGCTGGTCCTGAACTCACTATGTAGCTCAGGTTGGCCTTAGACTTGGCAATCCTCCTGCCTCAGCCTCCCAGGTGCTAGGATTACAGGCATGCGCCACCATGCCTAGCTCTTATATAGTGCCGGGGAATCGAACCCAGGGCCCTGCGCTTGCTAGGCAAGTGCTTCAACCCCTGTGCCGTTCCTCCAGCCCCTGCGTACTGCGTCTTACCAGGTTTGCGCTGCCTGTGAAAATGCGCCTTGGGTTAAACATGAGGCTTCCCCTGAGCATGAGCTGCCCCACCTCGATGACCGCGTGACCCTGAGACCCTCGGCTGCGTTCCCGATGTCATTCCAACACCTCTCAACACCCGGCCCTCTGCTGCCGCTCAGTCGCTCCCTTGTTCAACAAGTCCTGTGTGCCAGACTCCACGCTGGTGCCAGAAGACAGCTCAAGAAGTGTCCGGGACTTTGGGGAGGACTCATACTTGCACAGACACAGATGCGATTCATGGGATGGATGCCACAGCAGAAGGGAGCAGAGTAGCTTGGGGAAGCAGGAGGGGTCCTCACAGCCCCAGGAGCCAGAGCAGGTGTGAGGAGCAGCACAGGAGCTACTGTGCTCTCCAGGGATGCCCAGGACCTAGCCACATGGAAGGGGGAGGCCCTGTAGGCAGAGGACATAACTTGGCCCTGGCCAGCAGGCATGATCCTCCTAGGTTGCTTGGCCCAGCAGTGGTCAGGGCTGTGAGATGTGGATGGAGAGGGAGCCACAGGCTGGTGGGACTTCATGTTCTTGCTAGGGGCCTTCATTCTGGGGGTGCAACAGAGGCGGGTGGCAAGCCACACCAGGCTGAGTATAACTTAAGTGTCACTAACTAAGGAGCCCATTGGCCAACAAAACCCTTTTCTTGGCAGAGCCAGAGGCGTCCCTAGCCCATTAGCCGTCAGGCTGATGGTTTGGCAGAGGGGCCTCTTCTGCAGTGGCTGGAAGGGATGTCAGCCAGATGACCTAGGTCCTGGAGCTGATGGAGAAAGGGCCTGAACTTCACATCGAACCGCCAGAATAGTCACCTGAAAACACATCTTCATTCAACACAAAGGAAAAATGGGGGTCACCCATACGCATCTTCCTTCTCTGTCTGCTCACTGTGATCCACTCCCTCCAGAGATGCCTTGGGCCCATTTTAACTGGACTTTCCCAGGGGAAGAAGGTAGTGTAGATTATTGGGGTGGGCTCAGATCTTGGAATTAGAACTAGAGCCACAGGCCACTGAGGTCACTTCTACTTCCTGAGCCCCACTCTCCTGGAAGCTCCCACCTACCATAGCTGAGGGGTTATGAGGGTTTGAGACAATGCTGGTAAATGCCCAGTATGGCGTGGATTGGATGCCCAGTGAATGTGAGTTTTGGGAGCTAACGTCCCTTGTGTGAGCTGGGCCCCTCTCTTCGACATGACTCATAAAGGCAACAGCTGATTGGAGTCAGGAACCCCAGACAGGATCTATTATAGCTTGTTTTATAATGTCTCTAACTGGAAACATCTCATCAAAAGGAAAATATCTACGGGAGCTGCAGCCTTTCTCTCTCAAGAATATTAGGCTGCTGTTAGAAGGAATCACTTAACTTCTTTCCATGTGATCCAGGAGAGAAGGATTCTTGGAAATCATTCATTGCAATGAGCAGTATCATATGTAGTGTGATACCATTTGTGGAAGATTAAAAGAAAGAAATAAGTCTCTCTTAGAACCTAGCCCTCTATCTCTGAATATTCTCCATCTGTGAGTTCAACTAGAATAGAAAACACTAGAAAAGACTGAACTGAACATATGCAGACATTTTCTTGTCATTATTTTCTAATCAATATGATATAACAGCTACTCACAAAGAATTTACATTGAATAGATATTAGGTAGTATAAGTCATCTAGAAATGATTTAAAGTTTATAGAGGGTGTGGGTAGGCTCTGTGAAAATACCACAGCAACTACACCATTTCATACAAGACATTTGAGCATCTCTGGGTTTCAATATCCTATGGGGTCTGGGAGCCAGTCCCCTGTGGTACCAAGGGACAACTGTACACAGTTTGTGGGGTTGTGCATACAGAAGGGATGAGAAGATGAACCTCAGAATACGAATGGGCTCCCTGTGGGATCCTGACTAGGCCTGGATCAATTGTAGGTAGAAGGCGGCTCATACTTTCTTGAGACTAGCAGGAGTGGAGCCCCTCCCTCTTGCCCTAGGCCCAGGATGGCCGCAGCTCAGGTTGCATCAAACCCAAATTCCTAGTTTTCCCCTGCTTCCAGACCTTTACCAGGAATCATGCGGTTGGACCTGCCATGCCAATTAGGCTACTTACAGATCCCAAAATCCTTCCAATCGGTACATGGCCCTGTTACCCTGGCTGACCCACTTCCCTTAAACTGCTTATAAGCCTGCCCCTCACCTCCAATAAGTGAGCTGTTAACACTGATTCAGCCTCCTGGATGCGATTCAGTAGTACTCACGTGGCTCGAGACGCCGTTCCCCCAGACTTTCCTGGTTCCTGGTCAGCGGTGGCCAACGGTAGCAGGGACCCCGGGGACCCCGACAGGTCCCCTTCGCAATGAGGTCCTCTCTTGTCATGTCATACATATTGTTTGATAGTCTATATTAAGCATGTTTTACTCCGATACTGAAAAAAAAACTAAAAATAAAAAGGAAATCTGAGACATAAGTTTCACATCTGCATCATATAATCTAACAAGATATTTGATTCCCCAAACCTTGTTCGTTGTTCAAATGAGAACAGCCTCTCTCCTCTGAGACTTTTGAAATTTAAAGCCATGGATTCATGAATTCATTCCATAAACATCAGCACGGAGCTCAAATGTGGACAGAACACGAGGCTGAGTTTCAACAGAGTGAGGTCCAGGCAACATATTTTCTAAATGGTGACATGTGGCACCAACAATTGTTTGCTTTGCCACACAGATAAGGGACCAACAGTGGCACTTTTTGACCTCTGGTAGAAAGGAGAGTTGGGGAAGGCTTGGGGGTTGTGGGCCTTTGGTGTCTTTCCAACACGGCTTCCCATGGTTCCACAGAAACCTAGTCTGGCCCCACTGCGTCCCGGCACAGGCTGGACCCTCCTGGTCAGCGCCTTCTACAACCACCGTCTGCCTGGTTCATGTTTCAGATTCAAAGCCCAAAAGGAAGAATGGGGTGAGCTGTGCCATGGTCATGGCAGTGACCTACCTGATGCTGCTCACGGCCGGTGTTGCACTGCTGGTGGTCCACGGTAAGGCAGCACCACTCCTCTGTGGGGTCTCCACTCAGACCCCTCTAAAACAAGGCTCATGGCTGAGTGGACAGTCTAGGGGCTACTGCTGCCTGCCTGCTGAGGGAGAGAGCTCAGCCCACGGCCACCACAGTAATGAGGCTGATGGGTAGTGTGTGCTGTGGGGAAGGGGCTTTGGGAACCTGTGTGGTAAAAGATGTTATGACTCATGGTGGGTTTGCCAGAATCTCCTGACACCAAGGGTTTCCAGCCTTTGGGAGGGAAAGAGCTTTGTCACCTGGACTGTTCATTTGACCAGGATTTTTTGTCAAAGTATTCCCAGTCCAAATGTCAAAGTTGTGAAACTATTCCATCATAGACACTGATGTCACTCAAGAATGTTGTGCACATAGTTGTCATAAGCACTTGTTGCAAGCATATGAAGGTGACACCTGGCTGCTGCTCACATAGTCTTAGGCTAGACCAGCGTGTGGTTGTCATATATCCACACCCAGAGCTTACAGGGAGTTGGATGGCGTAAAACTTGGAGGTTGAGGTTGAATGTCATAGGCTCATCTTTTGTGTGTGTGTGTGTGGTGCTGGAGATGGAATGCAGGGCTTTCACGCTGAGCTGCATCCTCAGATCCTTTTTATTTTTAAATTTTGAGACAAGGTTTTGTTAAAAGGCTAAACTTGCCATCCTCCTGCCTCAGCCTCCCAGCGTGCTTGGACGAAAGGCATGCACCACCACACCTTCAAGGAATGTTCTAGGTATATGTAATGGCACAGGCCCAAAGCGTAGAACAAACTCTAGGCTCACACCAGGGCCCACAGCACACAGCTTGTGTTTACAAGATTAAGGCCCACAAAAACCATGCACAAGTGACCCAAGTGGGTCATTATACCAAGGATCTACCCCAGTGTCTCGGGCTGGAACAAATTCCCTAAAAGGATTCTCTGTGTGGGATCCAGTCCTGAATCTGCAGAAACGGCTCCTGGCCCTGGAGATGCACTTTCCCAATGGAACACTGGCCGAAGAGGACAATCCATCCTTCTCCTTGCTGCAGTCGGCATCCTGCACGACACACCTGGCTCACAGCACATCGGAGCTGCAAGTCCTTCAGGCTCAGCTCACTCGGGTCTGCACCAGCCAGGAGCGGCTGCTCAAGAGGGTGGATAACTTCACTCAGAACACAGGTTTGGCCTCCTCCTCCTTGGGCTGGGATGAGGAAGGGAGAAGGAAGAAGAGGAGGGAGGAGGGGGAGAAAGGAGCTGTTCATTTGCTTGAAGCTCTTTCCCTGGAATGAGGGCTCCAGGATCCGGGCCTGACCTGGAACTGTGGGGAGAAGGCAGCTGGTGAGAGCCATGTGAGGTGGGCATGGAATTGCAGGCCTGAAGAGGGGCCGTAAATTGGGCTCTGGGGACAGTGAGGTCAGGAACTGGGAAACCTATCCAAGCGAAGTATGGCCCAAGGCTGCCGCTGAGTGTCGAGACAGGCCCTGAAGGTAGAGGAAGGTGGGTAAGGCACAGGGGGACTACCCAGGCTTACAGCAACCTGCAGGGGGAGCCCTCGAGGCCTCCAAGCTGAGGAGTAAAGCAGGGTGGGCGTCGGACCTGCTGAGGGAATGGGGAAGCTCTGGTAATAAAGTGGCAAATAGGCAGAAGAAATGGAGCCAGAAATGACAACACCAGGGTCCCCTCTCCTGGGTGACTCAGGGCCTTGGTGCTGTGCCTCCTCTTCTCTCCGTCTGCCCCAGAATGGGAAGTGCCCCTCCCTTGGCCAGTTTAGGCAAAAGCCTGCTCCTAGTGGCAACCTGACTGTCACTGGCCCCAGCAGGGCTTCTTGCTCAGGGGCTTAGGAGGGTGACCTTGTGGGTGGGTCCTACACCCACGGACCAGGAGGACAAGTGCTTACGGAGGCTGTGGCCTCGCCAGGGGACAAGACAAGGCTGAGTTGGGTTGTGAGGAGAGGCTGCACTGTGGCTAATAGACAGGTAGGACTGTTCCTTCCCTCCTGGAAATGTGGAGGAGCCGTTTTGGCATCACTGGAAGGTCCCTCCTCAGCCCCAGGAGCCTCTGCAAGCTGGGGTGGGAGTCAGGAGTGGGGGGCAGTGGAGAAGCGGGGTGCCTAGGTAGCTCTGCTTCTCACACCCCTGCAGCTCCGCTCCTGGGGGCAGATTGCCAATAAGCCAGATCACAGTAGGCACTTTCTCCTCAACGCAGCCAGGCATTTGGATCTGTCCCCCGAACCTCCTGCCCTAGGCTTCTGCTTCTTGCAGATTGTGGGGGCAATTTCCCAGTACAAAGCCTGGGAGCTCTCTGGCAATGGGGGTGCCACGCCAAGGGCCCCTCACAGTTCAACCTAAAGCCCTATCCCCTTCCCTTGCAGAGCTGCATGGGATCAAAGGTGAACCAGGCGCTCCAGGTAGGTTCATCGCCATCTCCCAAAACCTTCCCCAAGGGCTCCTTGGCCCCCGTTGTGCTCCATGTCCAGTCTGACCTCAGTTTCCCTTCCAATGGTCTCTGCTCAATTGTCTCGCCTCTCTGCCCCTTGACCAGCTCCTGGTGGCCATTCCCCTCCTTGCCGGAAGCAGCTCTGGCCGCCCCCCCCCCACACCTAAACCTCACCCCTTCCCAGGCCAGTCCTAACCCGTCTTCTCTGCTCTCTGTGCCCAGCCTCCAAGCTTTCAAGAGCCTCTTTCCTTATCTCCCACAAATACTTTTACCTGCCACTTCGGGTTTATCACTTGGGGGGTTGGGCTCACTTCCAGGGGCACACGACTTGTCTCTCTGGCGGGGCTACAATGATGTGTGTGTGTGTGTGTGTTTGTGTGTGTGTGTGTGCGCGCGCGTGCACGCGAGCATACATGTTTGTAACATCACAGAGAAATTGGCTGTGCAGTCAGGCTGACCCCGTTCTGATGCTGGGCCTGCCACTCACTAGCTGTGTGACCCGGAGCCAGGAGCTGAGCTTCTCTAGACCCCCAGCCTCTCCCCGGTGTGGAAAGCAGATGAGAGGGTCCAGCCCACCTCCCAGGGCTGCTGAGAGACACAGGGCAATGACGTTCAAAAGGCACCAGACAGCAGCCCGGGCTCCTTAGGACAGGCCTGCAACTTAGTTGCCTTCCCTCCCTACCTCTGCCCACATGCATGCTGCATCATGCACGTGCACACACCACTGTATACAGCGCACTTGCACACACTGGCACACACGGGTGCACACCCTGGTAATCCACACACGTGTATGCACTGGCATACACACACGCGTGTACACACTAGCATACATACGCACATGCATGCACACCACCCTCACAGCCTTGTTCCATTCCAGCAGGTCAGTGTTTGAAATGTCACCTTGAGGTTTGACATTCCTGATGCCCCTGGGATGGAGTCCTGGCCCCAGGACTTCTCAGGAGGGGTCTACACCACCCTCTGGCCAGGGAGGCTGTGAGCCAGCTTGTGCTGTAGACCTGAGGACTGTCAAGCCTCAGGTTAACATTTCTGAGCTCTGTGTCCTCCCCCGTCAGAGGAAGATGATGGTAGGGAGAGGGCAGGATACAAGAATGAGTGAAGAGGACTAATCCGGGCCCAGCACAGACGTTATGATCACTTGCTATTGTTATTTTGGTAAGGGGAAGATGAAAAGAAATTATGCTCGCCTGTAATCCCAGCTCTTGGGAGGCTGAAAAGGAGGATTGATAGAAGTTTGTGACCGGCCTGGGATACCTAGAGAGTTCAGAACAGCCTCAACTGTAGAGTGAGACTGGCAGCTCTCCTCTATGGAGGGGCTTCTTGGCGACGTCTGTCACTTCAGCAGACAGAATTGGCATTACCTCTTCTCCTTCAGGCAGGTGGTGTCTGATCTGGCCATGCTGCCTGACCACCTCACCCTCAACAGCTCAGATCGGATCAGATCAGAGCCTGCCCCACCCTCAGGACACAAAGCAGGGCTTCCCTGGCCTCCGTCCCTCCGTCCTTCTGTCTGTCTCCCGTGCATGGAAGAATTTACAAGCAGCCTGCTCTATCCATGGAGGATCAGCCGCGGGGCTGCACAGATCCCCAAGCTGCAGACGCTCGCATCCTGGTATAAGCCGGGGCAGCATTTGCATAGAGTCTGTGCACAACTTGCTGTGTAGTTTAAATCTCTAGATTATGTGTAATACTGGCTACAATGCAAATGCCATGTAAATAGTTGATATACTGTATTGTTTAGGGAATAACAACAAAGAAAAAAGCCCATACATGTATACCACAGAGGCAATTTTTGTCCAAATGTTTTCAACCCATGGTTGGTTAAATTGGAGAATGTGGAACTGAACAAGCTCCCTGGAGACATGTAGGAAGGGCAGGAGAGGCAGCGGTAGGGAGGACAGAAGTTCCTGGTTTGCACAGGCAGTGACAGGCTCCTGTCCCTTTCCTCTGCCTCTCTCCCTTCACCGGGGTACTGGGAATCCAGACAGAAAGAGGACAAGAGTCTACTCTCTCTGAGCTTCCTTCCCGTTAGGGGAGGGGTGCAGTGTGTGTGAGGTGGTGCTCTACAGTGTGGGGCAGGTCTCTATGTGAGGAACCTTTGGGCCAGAGAAACCTCCTTGCAGACATGCTTTTCAGCTGGGTGAGTGTAAGATTACCTAGGAATGGAAGCACCAGATAGAGAGCCACCCGTGCAAAAGCCCTGAGGTGAGCAAGGATTTCAGTGAGTTGAGTACCACAGAAAAGAAAGGTTTGTGTGCAAGCAGCCCTAGAGTGTAGAATCAGAGGACAGACTCAAGGCTGAGCTTGGGCAGGGACCAGGCAGGCCCAGGGGTTAGAAAAGCACACGACATCTTTCTTTGCTCCTTCTTCATGCTAATTCTGATACAGCTATTAATCTTTATTCCTATTTCAAAGATGAGGAAACTGAGGATCAGAGGTACACCAGCTTGCTCAGAATGATGCAGACAGGCGGAGAGGAGCTGAGGTGGACTCCTGAGCCAAGGGCCAGGGCACTGTGGCAGAGCAGAGACCAGCACCTGAGAACCAGGCCTGTGAGCACGAGATCCTAGGGGCGCTCCCTGGGAAGCCCAGGGGAAAGGCCCAGCCTGTCAGGAAGTGGGGACTTTCCCCTAGAAGTGTCAGGGCAGAAGCTTCCTGCCTTCATCCGCCACAAGGAGGAACAGCTGTGTGGGTGGGTCTGTGCCTCTGAGGTTCCTGAGGCCCTGCCTCCACCTTTTGGCTGATGAGCACAGCGGGCACTGTCTTTCACTGGATTCTTGTGTCCCATGACCTCGCTTGGTCCTTCTGAGGACTGAGGGGACAGGTGTTGCCATTCCCACATTTCAGAGGAAACCCAGTGCCAGGCCGAGTGAACACTTCCTTTGCATTCTCTGAACCTGTGCTGAAGTAAGCGGTTCTGTCTCCCAGTCCTGTTTCCACCTTGCTAGACCACAGACTCCTATACAGGACATGGTCCAACATTCCGGACCTTCAGATTAGATTGAGATTCTGTTCTGAGCTGGAAAACCCGTGGAGTGCTGTAGTGCAGGCCTATAACCATGGGAGACTGAGGCAGGAAAATCACAAGTTCAGACCCAACTTGGCTAACTTAGTAACTTAGTAAGACCCTATCTCAAAATCAAGAATATAGGTCATAGGATATAGGACAATGTGAGGTTGGGGGGCTCAATCCCCAGAACCACACATACACAAAAAATAAAGATAAAATGGAAGAAAGAAAGCACCTACTGAGTATCTTGAGATGGTGCAGTTTTTGCAACTGGGAGACATGGAACCAACCAGCCTCTCTCCAAACTTGTGGCCTCCAATGATCCTTAAGTTACTCAAAACACCAGTTCCTTCCCTGGTAATTTGGAAACAAAGATTTTGAGCTGCCTACCCAGGTAGTCATGTAACTTCTGTAAGCTCTCTCTTGGAAATGGTAACGTGTGATTTGCCAAGTAGCCTCCCATTGACCAGAGCTTGTCCCTGGGTTTTAATGCAAAGTCTCTGTGTAGAAACCTCAGGACAGCCCTGCATAATGAGCACATTAATCCCATTTTATTGACAAGGGAGCTGAGGCTTAAAAAGCTGAAATAATTCACATAAGGCCTTCAGCAAAAGGGCAGAGCTTATCCCTGAAACAGGTGTGTTAGACGCAGCTGTTCTCAGAAGACACCATCTATGCAAAATCTTTTGCCTCGTAGGCCAGGACCTTGTGTCATCTGTGTGGCCGCTTTTCGTTCTCCTTCCCTTGCTTTCTCCTCCTCCGTTTCTGGTGCTGTGGATTAAGCCCAGGACCTCGAGCATGCTAGGTGGCCACTTTGCCACCAAGCCACATCCCTGGCCCTGGCCATAGCTTCTTATAGAAGTGAGGTGCTTTGCTTTGTTTTGTTTTGTAGTTTGTTTGTGGCACTGGGAAATGGAACCCCGACCTTCATACTGAGCTGTACCTCTGCATCCCTTTCCTTTTTCAGTTTTGAGGTTCAAGCCTGCAGCCTGCACACTAACATACACCCCCAGCCCATTTTTATGTTTGATTTGGAGACAGGGTCTCACTAAATTACTCATACTGAGCTTGAAGCTCCGCCTCCAAGAGTGCTGGGATTACAGGCCTGGTTTAGGAAGGAATCTGTCTTCCTTTCCTCTGTTTTCTCCTCCCTGTGGCTTAACTTGTGCTTGGGCAGGGCTCAGTGAAAGTTAGCTGCGTGAGTAACTGAGTGCGCGGGTAGCATTGTCAGTCTGCTCTGCCTGCTTGACTCACTGGTGTCGCTGTTCCTCTTTCTCTTGTCTTCCAGATCAAAAGGGTGCCCTGGGCTTGCCTGGCAGCCATGGCCTTCTAGGACTCCCTGCTGAGAAGGGAGCCAAGGGGGTCGCAGGACATGATGGAAGCCCACTTAGGGCCTCTGTCCTGTGGCTGTGCAATTGTTTCTCTGCTCTGTCCTGAATCTTCTTTCCCTTCCAGGTCTCCCAGGAGCCACAGGCCCACCAGGCATGAAGGGAGAGGCAGGTGAGTGGGGCTGGGTGTGCGTTGTAGCACAAAGCTGGATTTCTCTTAGTGAGGCCCTGGCTGTGGGCATAGCCCAGGCTCCAGGGGTCTGGGTAAGGGGTGGTAGCTGCCAAGAGACCCTGGAAGGTGCGGCAGCCCTCGTGAGTACTGACAGATGGTGCCTAGCCTGGCTGACTGGGGGCTGTGCTGCACCTAGTGGGTCCTCTGGGCCAGAAATCCTGAGCCCAGAATACCTCACTGTGGGGAAACTAAGCTGCTTGGTCCAGCAGGGATTGAGGGTCTGGGACATGGGACTCTGACCTAAGCCCTGGGGTGCTAGGGGTCCAGATAACGTCGTGAAGTCCATGGTTATTTCTAGGAAAGTATGGGCTCCGTTGCTGAAGCTGTGGCTTGACCTTCACTGAGAGAGAGGGGCCAGAGGACTCACCAAAGGGTAAATAAACAAGCCAATAGGCTCTAAGCCCGGGGCCAAGGAGTGAGGCAGGGAAAAAAAAAAAACACCCGCTAAATACCACCCAAAGAGAACTTGTTAGCACACCCTGAAGGAACTATCTAGTGGGAAGAATTTAATAGACAGGATCCCAGAGAACCTAAGTCTCTAGCTAGGGATCTTCCCAGAGGTTTTAAACCAGAGGAAAGAGAGTTTACAATGCAGGGAGTGGTGCACACACACACACACACATGCACACAGGCCCACAACCACACCCATATATGCTCACACACATTCAAACACACTCTTTTGCAAGCGCACATGTACATACACTCTCACATTCACTCCCCAGTACATGCTTACACACACAGGTTCTCAAACACACTCACTCATACACATGGGTATGCTGTACACCCCTAACACATACTGGAGCTCTCACACACAGCACAGTTATACTTGTGCATGCAAGCACACACACACACACACACTTACACATGTGCTCATACACTCGCACACCCCATGTACAGGCACTGTCACCCTCAGCCAGCGGGAGCTTGGAGCAGGCTGGCTCACACTCTGGCTCTTCCTCCAAAGAGGAAGGAGCACAGGCTAGGCCGCAGAGCTTCCCACACCGTAGCCAGGAAGGCCAGAGTCTGTATGGTATCCTCCAAAGAGGGACAGTGCCTGGAGCTGAGACACTGACAGGTGTGCACAGACTCAGAGCCAGGCTGTCTTGCTAGAGCTCAGAAGCCCATTGCTCAGCCCCCGTCCTCCACTTACCTAAAACAGGTGGAAGAAACAACTATGGTAGTGCCATGGGGACACGGGCGACCTGGGCCTCCCAGGTAAGGGCCGTGTTGGCTGGAGGGAGCTGGGGCTCAAATTCTATGCTGCCATGTCTACTCAAGGGCCACCTCCACCTACAGATTGGGCACAGAGTGTGATCTCTTCTTTTCAGATGAGCAGGGGACAGGGATGCAAGGCCAGAGGGAAAACTGTGCCATTCCAGATTACGCTGGCACCTGGGGAGCCAAGCTGCTGCTAAGAGCTCAGAGAGGGAGTGAGCCTGGGGTGGGGGGTGCCCTCAGGAGAAGGGAAAGCTGGCAGTGAGGGTAAGAACCTAACTTCAGAGGGGATCCCAGGCTGCCAGAGATCCCCCCACAATGGCTGGTGGTGTCTCCAGAGCAGAGGCTTCAGGGCAGGCCATGCACTGGGTGTTTGTTCAAAAACAAGTTGGATCCCACAGTCTATTTTAATGGCCCGATGATTCTGACCTGGAGGGTCATTGCCACAGTGGAGAAACACTGACCCAGGGCTCCAGCCATGACCGTGACCCAGCGCCTTCACTCGTGGAGGAGGCTCTGGGTTCTGCCGGCAGGAGCAAGGCTCCTGGTCACTTTCCTTAACCCCTCTGAACCTCAGTTTCCTCACTTCAGACAAGAATGGAAATTCAATTAAAATAATAATAATTAAATTATACATTCCTTGCTGGACAGTTACAAGGGTTAGAGACCATGTTTTCAAGCTGCCCGCCTCAGGTAGGCATTACATAAATGATAATTCTTATTATTTGTAGTGATAATTATCTTACAAGGGAGAAACAGAAAGATTTTAGATCCAAGATCAAACAGACCTCTGTTCTGATATGGCTGACTATTTAGGTGACCTAGGGTAAAGGACTTATTGTCTCTTAGCCTCAAATTACTTGCGTCTAAAAACAGAATACAAGTTGACTTTCAATGAAGATTGACTACACTGGAATATAAAACATATATTTCAACTATTTATTTGTTGCTAGGACCAAATACCCAACATCTACAACTTAAGGGAGGAAAGATTTATTTTATCTCACAGTTTCAGAAGGTCTCAGTTAACTCTTAGATAGCCAGCAATGGTGGAAACACATGGTAGAGGCCTAGCTGTTCACAGCATGGCAGACGGGAAGCCAAGGGAAGGAGGAAGGGTGGAGCTAGCATTCACCCTTCCAGGCTGAGATGCATTGACTCACCTCACCCCTTCCAGGTCAAGCCCTAAGTACCCCACCCACCTCCAGCACAGCCACATAGAATCCATGATATTCCACAACACCCAAATACATGAAGCTTTTGGGACATTCCAAATCCAAACCATAACAATATATTAGATTGTACCTGGCAGGTAGAAATTATTTACTTATGAGACATTGGGGTGCCTGCCTTGGCTATAGGCAGGGACATGTCCACCACTGTCGAATATTTAGAAGGCACTTGTTAGAGAGAACACAGACTTGCTATGGGCGGTGCCCAGCCAGAGAATGATCACCAAGGAGCCAGTTTCAGGAGGACCTGCTGTGCCAAGGCATGAGAGCAAGGAGGACTTGGGGCTGACCCCGAAGACCAGGCTGATGCAGCAGTGGTAAGAAGGCTGCAGAATCCTCCCTGGTGTGACCCAAGAGGAAGCCTTGCATCATGCTGAGGGTTGGGCAGGGACCTCTGACCTCTGACCTCTGACACTCTGCAGCTTCCTTTAGGAAGGAGAACCAGCTTGCTCAAGGGGACCCCAGCAGCACTGCAGGAGACGTAACAGCCAGGTCTTTGCTTATTGAGTCTGACCTGTCCCTTTTCCCACGGAGTCCACTTGCCACCCAGGCCTGGAAGCTGCGGTGGTGGTGGTGGTTGGCAAAGGGAAACGCAGCAGTTTCAGTTCTCAGAAAGTAGACTCCACACCAGCTGTCACCTTCCCATGTCCCCTCTCCCAAGATCATGAGATCTTACTTCCTTGCCACCTGTCCAGTCCTCTGCCAGCTTCTGTGCTGCATGCCTGAGTGAGACCTGCACTCCCTGCACCCTTGTCCTAGTAGGGGAGGAGTGCCACTGTGGTGAAGCCTCAGCAGGCAGCCTATGTTTGCCATGACTGGAATTTTTTTCACTCTTGGGGTTCAGGCCCAAGGCTTTCCCATTGAGCATGATTCCCCAGCCCATTTCTCACAAAGCCTTGCCAAACCACCAAGTTGCCCATGCTGGGCTCAAGCTTGTAGTCCTCCTACCACAGCCTCCAAGACTGCTGGGATAATGAACGTGCACCACAGGCCTGGCTGTGACTGGATGTTCTGAGGTCAGAAGCCGCCGTACTTTCTGATGATAGTCAGGGCCTGGTCCTCTCACTGGTGTGATGCCGTCCTGCTTCCCAAAGTTGCTCCTTTAACAGAGACATGGAAATAATAGCATCACAAACATAGACCCAGAGCATCCTGAAGAAATCACATATGTTTGACTGAGTGATCTATGCACTTGCTAGTCCTGGCCCAGATCAATGGGCACCAACAACCCACCCCCCAGGGAAGTAAACCCCAGCCTCTTCTAACAGGTGTCCTCTGACGCTTCTCCAAAATGGACACTCCAAGAGGCCAACAACTGTCTTCTCTTCTGTTTGTACCTCAGGCTGTCAAGAGAGACCTCAGTGACAACCAGGTTCTTTTAAAATCAACTGGTTAACTAACTTTAATTGGCAGGTGACAGTGCATGGTTATGGGACACAGTGTGACACTTTGGTACCTGTGTACATTACGTACGACCAGTTGGAGTCCTGTGGGTACTCTACGTCTCACACATTGACCAGTTCTTTGGGATGAGAACACTCAAAGTTCTCTCTTCTGGCTACCTTGGTTCATACAGCCAAAATAATCCCTGTCCCCCGCCCTCCTATGTTGTACGTGAGAATGCGTTCTTCTCTTCAGGGGTGCGCTGCAGCTGTGGACCCGAGCTCTGTGGGACTGCTTTGTCTCCTAGCAGGGCGAGGCCACTCTTCCAGCCCAGCTTCCCAGCCTCGCACTAGCCTCACTCCAGGCTCAGGCTCAGGCTCAGGAAGGCTGCCTCTTTCTCTCTTCTTTGGAGTGTCGTGTCTAGCTCTTGACTCATTGGAGGAAACTCTGGCGTTGTACCTGGGTCCTCTCAAGTGCCATCTTAACAAAAAAATAGAGCTAGACATGATGGCAAATGCCTGTAATCTCAACACTTTGGGAGGCTGAGACTGAAGAATTACAGGTTTGAGCCCAGCTGGGGGAACTTATCAAGACCATGCCTCAAAAGAAAAAAATTAAAAGGGCTAGAAATATAGCTCAGTGCAAAGCCCTGGGTTTAATCCCTAGCGCTACAAAAATAAAACAAAAATAAACAGCTCTGTTCTGAGCCATAAAGCCTTTAACAAAATTCCCTCACCTAGCCTGTTTGAGGGTCTGAAAGGTTGCTCGAGGGTGAGGTGTCCAGTCCTCCTTAGACTGTCTCCCATCCTGCCTCCCATGGGTGTGGAACTGGACGGTCGCACCTAGTCACAGGAGACTTCGCCATCCGAAGACCAGCAGCCCAGTGTGTGCTATGGTGAGGAAGCCCTGTGTGGTGTGGCCACTGAGGGTCCTGCAGCCCACTCCCCACCAAGCCACACTTGGGCACCATCACAGAGCCCTGTCCCTAAGAGGAGCCATCCTCAATTGATATGCACCAGGCACTCGCAAGAAAGGAGGAGGGAGCCATGGAGGACTCAGGAGAGGACAGTCTGGACATGCTTTGAATGTTGATGACAAATGGAAAATTTGAAATCTTGGGTACCAGGGAAAGCCTGTGTCTGAACTGCTGGTGGGACAGGAGCTGCTACAATGTTTGTTTTTCCATCATCAATGCCCCAAAGTTGCTATTCATAGCACTGGGGATCTGCTTTCTAGAATATTCAGATTTCAGATTAAGAGGATTTAAAAATAATTCTCAGAATGTTCACACTAAAGTGAGCTCAAAAGTGCTAGCTGAGCCTGAACTGTGGTCCTTCCCAAGGAGACTGGGTTCTGACCTGGGTCCTGAGAGCCCAGCTTCAGGGCCATCTGACAACCATCACCTGCCCCACGTCACCTCACCTATGTCTCACGAGTTGATATTCTGCCTCTGGGGCTCCTGGACGGCAATGATCACAAATTCTACCTCTGATTACCTAGTAGGAGCTCAGAGTTCCTACTCAGAGTTCAGACTTTGGGTGGGACTGGAGGTGTCTGAGCAGTAGCCCGTAGCTGGATTTGCCCTCCCCCAGCACCTGACCTCCGCTCCTTGTTTCTTCCAGGAAGCAAAGGAGACGTGGGCATGAAGGGAGACACAGGGGTCATGGGGCCTCCTGGACCTCAGGGGAGCAAAGGTGACTCTGGGAAGCCAGGCCCACCAGGTAAGAGGCGGTGGTGTGAGACCAGGGCCATGGGAGTGGTATTTCACTTTCCTTTGCCAGGCTGAGCCAAGAGGAAAGGCAAAAGTTCCTAAAAGTGCTTCTTTGTTTTAGGTTTGGCTGGACCTTCTGGAGACAAAGGCAATCAAGGTAGGAACTGGGGGAAACTGGGAGTCAGTCCAGCTGCCGCAGTCCCGGGACAGAATGGGGTTGGGGACTCAACTCTTCATCCTAGTAGTAACCAGGATGAAGTATTGGGGTTTCTTAAACCCTGGCCTCTCCTGTGAGGAGAGGAGCAGTCAGAAAAGGTTAGGGTTGATTGACAGCTCTCATGGTAGACCTTCAGCCCACTCTGCCACCAGGCACGGAGCTGTACATTCACACCTAGAGTTTTCATCTGCAGTCTCAAACTCTGCAGCAGCAAGTGGAAGACTAAGTTGCTGCCAGTAATTGTTCTCCTATTTCTAGGACTAGTTTGTGGCTTTTAACGAGAGATTAAAGCCACCAGGGGACTAGAAAGTATTAGGAGGCACATGGCTTATTGCTGAGAACAGAGGTGCGGGAGTGGGAGCAGCCAAGCCCTCTGCCAAATAAACCCAGACTCACAATCACCACTTACCTTCTAGGACAACCTGGAGCCAAAGGTGTTCCAGGCCAGCGCGGGGCAGCAGGGCCTACAGGGGCCAAGGGTGAGCCTGGCAGTCCTGGCTCTGTGGGGCCAACAGGTGAGATTCTGCATGCTGTAGCACATATGGGGAACAATGGCCGGACACCAACCAGCCAGGCCTCACTCATGCCTTCTGCGGGGTCTGTCTTCTAGGACCACCAGGGAGTCCTGGGAGTCCAGGAGCTGCAGGAGTGAAAGGAAGCAAGGGGGACACAGGTAACAGGGTGTGAGTAGGTGGGGAAGGGTTGTTGGGTGTCAGAAGCTCACAGGAGGCAGAGGTCTCCTGTGCTTTGGCCTTGAGGTTCCTCAATCAAAGAGGACAGTTACCTCTGCCAGGACCCCTGAGCCCAAGGCCTCTTTGCTGTTCTGTCTCTGCTTTGTGATCCTGGAGGGCCTTGAATGCAATAACCAAACCTCAGGGACGAGGACCAGAAGCCCACACTAATGGAATTCCCAAGGATTGGCTTAAGAACCATCATGCTAATTAGTCTATATACAGCCATGTCAATATGACCTAGGTCATAAACAGAAAAATGGATCTGGGTTACATGCTATCCTACCAAGGCTTCCACTTTATAAACCATTGTGCTAATTTTACCTAGTTGTTAAGTTCAAGCCCCAAGTTGGTCTAGGAAGTTGGTGTCATTATGTTGGCTGCTGATCCCCACAATATGCCCTGACACACAGGAATGTGCAGGAGACAAACCACAGGTGCTCTGTGATTGGGTGCTGGAGGGGAAACTGCCACATGCCACATGGAGAGCCAGGTGCAGGCAGGGTTCTGTGGAAGGACCATATCCACTGAGAATGTGTGGGGATAGCCTCCTCGGCCCTTTCCATGCTGAAGTGGCAGAGCACGCTGTGAGAGACAACCTGGACGAGATGCCCTTACCCGCAGGCCCCACCACAGAGCCACACCAGGCCTGGCCCTTCACTGTTCTAGCTGATCAAACGATCCATTGATTGACTGATTGGTTACTCACTCTTCACACCTCCTGGTGACTCTTGGGCTCTGGGCCACGAGCTTCAAGATTTTCTTGAACATTGCTAGATCATACAAGCACAGCTCCCACATCTCTTCTGTTTTCCATTTCATCCAGCTCAGCGCTATTTTCTTTTCAGAGATTATGTGCTAGTGTGGGCAAGGCTCCTGCTGCTGATCCCATGCGGAGACCACTTACAGGCTACTGACAAGGTCATCTGTAAGAAAGGCTCCTTCTGAGTGTGGCAGTCAGACATCCCGGACTCGCTGTGTCCCTTCTAATCTTCTGCCTCCATCTTCTCTGACCATTTATCTCAGGGTGCATCTGACTTGGGGCCTGAACTCTTAAAGGTCCTAAGTTTTTGGTGTGGCTTCCTGGAAGTGACCGCGTTCCTCCCTCAGTTACAAATAGTCACATTCTGCCCTTCCTCATAGTCAGATTCATGGCTTTTGACTGAACAAGGGTACATGGCATAAAACATGATTTTACTTGTAGGGGCCCTGTGTCTGCTCCCCAGACCATCATCCTGAGCCTGTTGCTGTCTGAGAGCAGGGTACTTTTCCCCTCGCTTTGTCCCCTGGGAAGGCTGTTATGACAAGAGTGGCTCCTGCAAGCAAGCACTTTAAGGGCAATCCAGAGGGGGGGAAGCACATGGGTTAGTGCTATTTTACAGTAAGTTATCAGATGACCAGCGCGACTTGTGTTCCGGATTGAAATCTAGTCCAAGCTGACTCAGAGGTTGGGGACTTGTCCACCACTACATGTTTATGAAGTCTCCTCTGTAGCCACCTCCCTCGGGGGACTCTTTTGAGTGAAATCTTTTCCTTCCTCTTCAGTTCAGAAAGAATCAGAGAGAAGCAGTGGCAGCTTTCCCACTATTAAGAGGAAACAGGCCCTGTAGTGATTCTTAGTTACTCACCTAAGACCCTATGCAAGTCTTAACATAGACTCCCTAGCGGATAGGTTAACTGGGTCCTTACATATATGATGAGCACTTTCATGGGATCTCCATGAAACAACCATAATGATTAAAAATAAAAAGCCAGCCAGATTCTAGGGAATATCCCTTAACTCTGGCTGCCCAAGTAAACATAATGAACTTCATTTTAGATGTCGGGTGAATGATAATTCTATGTGAAGTGATATAAGCTGCCCACCCAAGTCCAAATGCTTGTTGCCTTGATCAAATAGCTGGTAGTCCACAAGGATCTCTCGGGCAGGAATTCCCACAAGGCTGTAAGAGAATCTCCATATGGCGCTGGAGTCATAGGCTTATGAATTACTGGGGTGATTAGATTTGTTGACTTCCAGTGTGAAGGAAGGAGGGGTGGGGGTGGGTGAGAACCAGATCTCCCCTCTTGGAGGACGGTGTGCCCTTGTCAGTGTCAGGGTGTCGGTATTCCCCAAACTGAAGCTGTCGTGATGATTGTCTAGTTTTGATATATCAAGCCAGGTGTCAAACTGATGTATTTCCTATTTTGTAAGTAAAAGCATTAATCTCTCAAGAGAATATCTAGCTGCTTTGGATGAAAATGGAAATTAATAGAGCATGGGCTTGACCTAGGTGACAGCTGGATTCCATTCATGTGCTGTAATTATAAACAAGAGATCTGTTTAGCAACAGATTTTCCTCTGGGCTGTGTACCTTGCTCAGGACCTCGCTTTCTTGGTTTTGGCTCTTAGGTCTATCCACACACTGGAGTTTTACCCACTCTCCTTGGCAGCTCAGACAGGGTAAACCCTTTGCTCCTGAGCACACACCGGCACACACGGACACATATTGGATATAGAAGTTAGTTCTGGCATCTGATTCTAAAGTTGTGCTTTTTTGGATTTTGTTGTGTAGAATGAGAAAAATATGCTCTATTTCATTGTATAGAGTGGGATAAGTTGTTTGAGTTTGCCTTATAGAATAACATAGAGTATAACCAAAGGCCCTCAAGTATCTCCTGAACACTTTCGTGGGATCTCCATGAAACATCAGTAATTTTTTTTTTTAAAGCCAATCAGATCCTAGAGAATATCCCTTAATTCCGGCTGTTCAAATAAACATAATGAATTACATTTTAGGTGAAGGATGAATGCTAATTTTATGTGAAATGAAATAGGCTGCCCACCCATAGATAGTTGGAAAGTTGCCCCTGCCATGTCCCACATCCCCGAGCTGGGCAGATGGTAAATCCCTACTTAGTCACCAACCACACTTTCTCACCTTTGACTGCCACTGGCCACACTCCCCTGAATTAGGCAGCTATTTTTGCACCTGTTAAAGGAGAGGAATCATCTCTGACAAAAGAAGAAAAAGGAAATTGTATTCACTCTGCTGGGAAGATAAACTCTCCATTTTACTAAGTAAGACATGACACACTGTTGACTTCCTTCACCTGTCACAAACAGGCTTTTGTGCAGCTTCCTAATCTTAGTTTTTACAAACTTTTCCCTTTCAAGACTGCACAAGAATAACTGAAGTTCAGTTATATGGCCCTTAGCTTCTTCGAAAAGTAACGTTTGGAAATAAGGAAGTGCTGCACTTCAACTTGGAATTGTGGCATTTCTCTGCTGACAATTTCTGCTACAGGAAGTGGTGTTAGAGGCAGCAACACATTTAAGCTTTAAGATGCGAGTGGGCCAGAAGTCATTTATGACCAGCTTGATCAGAAAGCCTTCATCTCTGGGGTCTTCAGGTCTAAAACGGCAATCAGATTCCCGATGCCCTTTTGTTTTCCTCTTGAGGCAAAACCCAAAGGCAAATAACATGACATCTTATTTTCTCATCTGCCTTTTAAGATGCTTAAGTGCAAGCAGCAAAAACAGTCATAACGACAGTGAGCGCCAGACCACAAATACAATTTCTGAGTTAATTCTGTTGTTCATGGCTAAGTAATTAGGAACTTCAAAACTTTTAAATTCTACCAGGTCAAGTCAGCTAATAGTTACTTAAGAAACTCTTATTTTTTTTCTAGATTTCTTAGAGCAGAATTCTACGCATATTCTAATTTTAGGTTCTTTTTTGCCACATTAATTCTTGACACACAAACACACACACACATTGCTCAAATTTTTAGTTATTAAATTGATCCTAAATTTGTAAGGCTGCACCTAGCCTGTAAGTTGGGATGGTTTATAAAAAAGCTTTCCATGTAATGGAAATTTCTGCCTTTAACTCTGAACCAGAAGACCTGATTTTCAACTTGGATTGGCCACTCCTCAACTGGCTGGCTGTGGGTCCTGCAGGGATTGGCCGTGGGCGTTTGTGAGTTGGGTAGAACATTGAGGTCTCTGGGTTTGAGGTAGGCCACCTCACGTCAACACAGGAACAGTCCAAGACTTTCATCAGTGCACCTACAGAGTAGTACATACAAGGAAGACATGCACTTTCTCACTGTTTGCTTGGGTGCAATGATTTTTCTAAAATTATCTTGACTGAATGACCATTTTGGGCTGTCTCAGTGCGATAACTTTGTGATTCTCAGAGAAAACATTTTCCTTGTGGTCAAGAAGAACAACCTGGCCCCCGCTATTCTCCAGTGTGGCCTTACAACACACAGTTTTCTAGATCCTATTCTGCGGTCATTTCTCCCTCCAATTAGTAGTAGCCAATCCAGTCAGAGCTACCGTGATGGGGAGTGACAGTTACTATCCCTTGGTCCTTGCTCAGTGAGCAGCCGTTCAGCCAGTACCTTCTTAGAGTCCAGCAAGGCTTGAGAGTAATCACATGAAATGCAATTCTAATTTCCTCCCTTCAAAAGGGAGGGAATGTTGAAGACAAAACTAAGACCCAAACTCATGGCCTCCCAAGTGCTGGGATTACAAGTATTCACCACCATACCCAGCTTATGGGGTGCTGGAGAATGGAATCCAGGGCCTTGTGCTTGCTAGGCAGGGGCTCTAACCGCCTAGCTACGCTCCCAGCCCTGACACACCACTACTTCATGACAGCACACCCATCTCCATTTTTCTAAGCCTGTCTCCTTTTATGCCCTGCTGAGGCTTTAAACAACTGAGGGAAACCAAAGTATCTTTCCATCTGCATTAATCAGACAAGGTAGAGGCTGTCTAAGATTAAAAGTGTCTAATATCTAAGTTTTATTATCTTCCCCCCTCTTTTTTTTTCGATCTTAGGAACTCAAGGACAGAAAGGAACAAAAGGAGATTCAGGAGTCCCAGGTAAATGGCCGGATTCATTTTAATTTCTCAGAATGACTGGAGAGGTGTGCGTGCTTGGAAGTCAAGTCTTGTTGACTTTGAATGCATGCTGTGACCTTCGCCCAAAGCTGAGACCGAGACTCATCCCAGCCACTCTGCTTCCCCTGGAAAACAAGGGGAATGACAGGAATGTGACATCCAGAACACTGCTCAGGATGGCAAAGTGTGAAAATAGTAGGAAGCCGGTAGGGCAGGTGGTGGCTTCAGGCTGTGTAGCCACCGTGCAGCCAAACAACCTCCATCTCCCACCCAACGTTGAGGTTTTTCCATGTCAGTTTTGGTCTGTTTTTCTCTTGTCTGCTCAAACCCTTCCTTTCTTCCTTCTGCTACTTCTCGATAAGATTTATTATGGCTATTGCCCTTGCCTACAGAGCCCTTGCGCATGGTTATTACTGAGCTCGGTGTTTTCCAGTCATTTCAACAGGCTGCTCCTAATGAGCGCTGTACTAGTTTGCTTTTCTTTACTGTTGCAAAATACCAGAGGAAGGGCGTTTCATAAAGAACAATGATGATTGGGCACACAGTTCTAGAGGTTCAAGGTCATGATGCTGGCGTCTTGTCAGCCTTGGGGAAAGCCTTGAGGCACGCGGTATCATCTCAGAGGGAGCATGCTCCAAGGGGAAAGATCACACCTCCAGGCAGAAAGCCGGAGAGGCTGAGATCCTGCGATCCCTTCTGAGGGCAATAGCCCTGCTCCCCAGGTTGGCCTGAGCTCTTCCCAGCAAGACCCCACATCCAAACGTCTCATGACCACTTAGCAACAGCACACTGAGGAACCCACTTCCTACAGAGGATCCCGGGGGGAGTGAACCCTACCGTATCCTAGCCATAGAAGGTACAAATTAGTGCAGCGATTCTCCTTTCTTCTGAACTACATGTTCTGTTAATTTTTTTTAATTCATCAAAGGAGGCACTGAAGCCTAGAACTATTCCAGCAAATTCTCCTAGGGTGGCTTGAACCTCCACACAATCATCTAACCTGCTGAGGACTAGCGGTCCCTGAGCTCTGCCTGCAGTTCCACTTGTGGATTCTTAGCAGAGTCAACGTGAGCACCAGGGAGCAGCCCCGGCTGGACCACAGCCACCAACTGAGCATCCCTACAGCCCGCTCATGGGGCAGCTGGGAGTTAGGGGTTACTCACTCACTAAGCAGCTGGGCCCTTGCGCCCCAGCGGGAAAGTAGAACAGGGCATCCACGGGGTGGCCCCTCTCTCCTCTCAGGCCCTGAGGGTTTAAAGGGAGAAAAAGGAAGCCTCGGACCTGCAGGTCGCACAGGAGCACCTGGAGCAGCTGGCCCCAAAGGAGACCAAGGCGAGAAAGGTAAGCCTCGCCTTCTGAGTCGTGAACTCTCAGAGGACACGCCCTGACGCGAGGGCTGGGGACTTTCAAACCCAGGTCTGTTCATTCAGTTGGCCTGTTAAGTGCTGGGGATCAGCCTGGGCCCTGAGCACACAGCCGGGCCAAGGCCTACCCAGAGAGGCAAAGCTGTGGTATGCACATGTGCTGGGCCCAGTCTCCGTCCTCATCCCCGGATGACATCTGTGGCCAGCTTGTCTTTCCATGGAGGGGATGCCTCATCCCACTCCATGTCTCGTACCAGTCAATCATCCTTCATCAATCTAACCTCATCCTTCCTTCTGGAGCTGAGGTCCATTTCTCCTTGCTCAGACACTAGTACCCAGGAGGCATCCAGTCTCTGTGGTGCCCTGTTACGAGGGAGGTTGGAAAAGAAATACTGACCTGCCATTCCTCAGCTTCCTGCCTACTGCTGGCAAAAATGGGCAAAGGGACCCTGGCATGGGACCCTTCGCGTTACGTGGGTTTTCTCCTCATGACAGGATCCACTGGGCAGTACGGAGCAAAGGGAGACAAAGGACAGAAGGGTGAGGAAGGTAAGTGACACTCTACGCTCTTTAATATACGCTTCCCTGTCAGTTCAATGCTGGAGCATGATGTGTGATGTGGGGAGAGAGTTTGGTTCTCCAAGAGAATCCTAGTTTTGGAGAAAAGCTGATGTTCACCTCTCCTGAGTAAGCCCGCCCATGGTGGACCCGCACGGGCTGGGCTCATCTCTCTCTCTTCACCTCCCCTCTCTTCCTTCCTTCCTTCTTTCTTCCCCTCTTTCCTGCTCTTTTTTCCCTTCCACCTTCTTCCTCTATCTGTATCCCTTCTTTTCTTCTGCTGTCCCTGTGCACTTTCCTTCCTTTCTTTCCCTTAGCTTTCTTTTCTCCCCACAACACATGACAAGAGACGTGGTCTGTGGTAGGGGTCACCAGCCTCCAGGCCACGGTCCTGGCGGTGGAAGGATGGGGCTGCCGGGAGAGGAGGAGCTTCGCGGCCCTGTCCCCTGCTGCTGCTACTGCCATGTCAAAGCTCTCCTCCAACAACCTGCTGCATAACAAGCCTGGCCCCTCCCGGTCCTCGGGAGAATAGTCTTCAACTAAACCTTTCCATAGTGGCAAAAAGGGCTGGGGACCACCGGTCTGTGGGACTGGCGAGACCAGGCCGCAGAAGGCCCTGCTCCCATGGCCTCGTGCCCACGGCCCCAGGGGTGTGCAGGCAGAATGCTAGGTTGTATGAATATCATAAAATGGAGGGTCTCCAGTCCTGTGACAGCCAAGTAGGGGAACTTCTTCCTAACCATAAAATTTCCAAGACAGCAGAGGAAGCCAGTGCTGGCACAGGCCCTGGCACCCCGTCACCCCTCCCTCATGCTCTCTATCGCCGAGGCTCCTACCCGTTACCAGTCAGGATCGTCGGCGGTTACAGTCGAGGCCGAGCTGAAGTTTACTATGACAATATCTGGGGGACAATTTGTGATGACGACTGGGATCGCAGTGATGCCACTGTTTTCTGCCGTATGCTGGGTTTCCACAGTGGAAGGGCGCTTGAGTCTTATGGAGGTGGTGAGTATATGATCTCGGTGTCTTCCTGGAGGATACTACAACATTCTGTTGACATCTTTTGGTTGCAGGTGACTCCATGCGGCTATTGGGTAAAACAACCAAAAAGTTCTCAGGGGTCTGGGCTCCACCTCCTCCTAGCTTGGCCACCCTACAGAGAGGTGTCATCTTACCCCCAGCAGTAACAGTGCAAGCTTTGTATAGCTCTGGCTGACCTGATTTGGTCAATATCTGTCCAGCCCACAAGAGGCATCCTGTGAGTGTTTACAAAGAGTGGTTCCCCAGAGGCAGTAAGGACGGCAGGTGGGTCCCTCACTGCAGCTGTCTGGAAGCCAAAAGCCTGGATTGTCCCACATCCTGGGATGTGACCATCTTTCAAGTCTATTTGGGAGGGCAGTGGCATGGCTCAATGACAGAGCTTTACCTAGCACACCCGAGGCATTGGGTTTCATCCCCAACACAGAAAAGGAAGGAGGGGACAACTGGAGTAGATACCTCCCAAAATTAATAAAAGTCAAACCTTCAACAAAGAGCCCAACTGCCTGCCCATATCCCTTCCCTTGGTTATAAGAGCTGACTCTACAAGGCCACCAAGCTGCTTCCCTGCTCCCACTCCCAAATGCCCTCAGTCCTCAGTGATCCAATTGGGCTCTAAAACTCCTTAAACTGTACATTTTCTTAGTATAGATTATGCCTCTATAAAGTCACACTGTAGTGTAAATGACTAATTCAATCTGTTTTCAGTGGTATAAGAAGGAAAGGGTTTGGCAAAGGCGGAAACGCCTTAAAGGGCATTTGAGCAAGGTAGCTATGGCTGTGAGGTAGCAGGGAAGAAATGGGAGGTCGCAGGGCTGGGCAACTGAGCAATTTTTGTCAAAGAGTAGAATCAAAGTTCTTCTCGGGTACCAGAGGAGTCCTCGGCAGGGCGGGCCTGACTGGATTTGAGCCAAGGTGTCAGTCGGTCCCAGATGCAGGCTTCCAGGGTCCCACGTGGTTCCTACACTCTGACTCTAACCTGTGCCCATATCCCCTGTGCTTCCTCCCCCAAGGCACTGGAAGGATCTGGCTGGATAACGTTGCCTGTAGTGGGTCAGAGAGTTCCCTATGGAACTGTGGAAAGAATTCCTGGGGAAGTCACAACTGCAATCACAACGAGGATGCAGGCGTGGCTTGCAGCTGACCTTACAGCCCTAAGATTACCACTCTACCTTGAGCTAACACACACGCGGGAAGTAAAAGGTTCTGCGAGGGTTTCCTGTGATTGGCTGAGCAGCCCAGAGGGTAGGGCCTTTAATAAAGCTCACCCAGCTGCCTGGCAACCTCATTGGCTGTGTCTGAATGTCGCTGAGCTGGTAATGCCCACCTTTATTGACACACCCACTCATTGGATGCCATGCTAGTCCACACAAGCCCGTGCAAAGAAAGGACAGTCTCAGCCTACAGGCCAGGAGGAAACTGGAGTCAAGGGCAGGGAGGTAAGATAGGTGACAGTCACCTGTGGTCAGAATCCGCACTTCCCTTCCCTTCAGTCATCTGGCGTCTCTCAGAGGCAGCTCCGTACTCCATAGGCCAGGCAGCAAATAAAGAGGCTGGCTTGTAGGTGGCACCAGGCTGCGGAATACAGGTGGCTTGTACCTTTCATCCTGAAGATTAGTCCTTGCCAGAATGTGATGGTCATATGCGATGGGAATTTTGTCTGCCTAACCTACCCCAATAGGAGTTTAAGAACATTTATTAAGTAAATGATTAAATCAAGCCCAGATGAGGTGCTCAGCCTGTGTGAATGGCTGGCGCCTCGCCGCTGTTCAGTCCTCCCCGGGATATGTACTCTTTGAACAAATCCTGTAATCTCTCCTCTCCTCTCCTCTGTTTTCCTCTTCTCTCCCCTCCCTCCCTCCCCTTCTCTCTCTGTCTTTCCTCTCTTGCTCCCTCCCTCCCTCCCTCCCTCTCTCCCTCTCTTTCTTCACTGAAAGTGGAACCTGGAAGAGCACATTGCATAGGTGAAGTGACTCCGTGGTGTCGCCATTGTCTCTTGACCCATGAGGACGCTCAGCTTCAGAGCTGAGGAAAATCCCCCGAGGTCAACTGCGAATGGTGGAGCCTAGGATGGAACCCAGAGAGAAGCCGGTGGAAGGGCTGAGGGATGGGGCGGCCAGGTTTTCTGGGCTTTGCTCAGCACCTTGGTCACAGGGTCACAGAGTAAGAGATCGTCTCCCATTGGTCAACTCAGGGCTCTTTGCTGAGGGACATCCAGCACCCGGAGACCCACAGCACTATTGGAGGCTGAAGATACAGGATGCCTGCTCCAGTGCCAGCCGAAGGAAAACAGAAGGGGTTTGGCCCTCACAGGAGAGAGGGGAGGGTACTGCCCGGTCAGCTACCGTGTAGTCTGGCCTAAGCCCCTTATAAGTGTATAGTCATGCACTTTTCCTGGCTCATGGATGGGGCTGTAGAAGGTCAGAGAGGAAGGAAGTCTCTTTAAGCCATGCGTTGAGGATTCCTGGATTCATTGCATAATTTACAAATATGCAATTCATGGGTCTTATCAGTACCCACTCACTCTTAAACCTGTTGTCTGTTCCAAGAAGCTTTCACCCAAGGGGAAAGATAGGGCCAGAATCAATGTCAGCCGTTCCACCCAGGTCTCAAAACTGACTTCCAGAGGTGCTCTGGGAAGACAGAGTCAGAAAAATGGAGTCGAAAACAGACACAATTTTCTAAGATATTTCCTTTAGCTTATCAAAGCCACAAACCAAAACTGGCTGACTTGGTCCTGGAAGTTTGAAGACAGGAGGTCTAAGCCCAGCAAACAGGAAGGGCTTATTGGGTTGGTTGTGGGAACGGAAGTGAGGGGCAGCAGCAGAGGGCTGGGCCCTCCTGCAGTCGCAGGCCCAGCTTCCCCTTGCAGGTGTCCTCCTCCTCCGAGAACGACGGATGAGGTTGAAGAGCGGTTCCTGCTGGGGAAACCCCTTCCTCCAGCCTAGGAGTGCTGACTTGTCCCTCAGCCTGGACGGGGACACCAGCGCTCGTGACTGTGCTGTGCCGCACCCTCCTGATAGCCCGCCCACACTGGGCTTCGCAACCCCAGGCTCAACGCTCAGTGATTCTGTACTTGCTCCTCTGATCCTCTCTCTCTCTCTCTCTCTCTCTCTCTCTCTCTCTCTCTCTCTCTCTCTCTGTGTGTGTGTGTGTGTGTGTGTGTGTGTGCTGTGCTAGGCACTGAACCCAAATCCTTCACACTAAGCTACATACCCAGCCTTTTCAAGTATTTTTTAAATTTTGAGGCAAGGCCTTGTCAAGTTGCTAGGTTGCCAGGCTGAGATCAAATCTGAGATCCTCCCACCTCAGCACCCCAGAGTGCTGGGATAGGGCTTCTACCACTAAGCCTGGCTTTGTTCATTTACTTTTCTCAGGGTGTGTTTATCGAATCTTAACTTCACACAAGGCACAAGGCTGAGCCTTAGGAGTAACTACTAGTAGGGTTAACAGGGACACGGTCTCATCACGTGAAGCTTTTAGGATACAGAAGAAAACAAGCTAGTTGTATAATCACTAACAAACATGTTCATTGCTAAGAAGAAGATACAAAGAGCGCTTGCAGAATATATTACAGGAGAGGTGAACTTCTTAAGAGGAGGTCAGGGGAAATAGGGAGATATTAAGTACATGAGACACGAGGTGATGACTCTAGGCAGAAAAGTTGGCATACCCAAAGGGCCTGTGGCCGGAGGAACAGGGTAAACAATAAGAGACTGAGCAAAGGCTGGTGCAGCTGAGGTCAAAAGGTGAGGCAAGTGCAGCAAGACACCAGGTAGATTTTCTAAGTAAACTGGAGCCACACCTCACCTTGCAAGGTCCTCCACAGCCTTTGAGGAGCTGCTGCTGCTGCTGCTGCTGCTGCTGCTGCTCTCAATCCTGAGAGCAATGGAAACCATGGCACTACTTGTAACAGGGAGAAAGGTAACAGGTTAAGAAGCAGGGGTCACGCCTGCAGGTCCACCTAGAACACTTGTGTTAGCAAAGCTTGTGCAAGGGCCTCTCTCTCTCTCTCTCTCTCTCTCTCTCTCTCTCTCTCTCTGTCTCTCTCTCCCTCCCTTCTTCATGATCCTCCAATATAACACTCTCACACTCTCAAATGCACACACACAGGAATCAACAACAGTTTTCAGGCACAGAAGAGTCAAAATCCAGATAACCGTGGCCCACCCCTGAGCTGCTGTCCCACCTGCCTGTCCTGGGAGTGCAGGACTCTCTTGAGTCAGCCCATATGTGTCCAGTTCACTGGACCCCCACCAGGGTCCCCCAAAGCCTGCCCTGTTGTCTGCCCCTTTCACATCCCATCCCCGCATTCAGGGGCCAACACAGAAACTGAGCATCAAATACCATGCCTCCCCCACCTTTAGCCTTGGCCCTACCAGGCCCCATGGCCTACTGCCTCCACAGCACCTCTCTTCCCCTTCCAGCTCTCTCACCTGCACCTCCAGGAGGGCTTGGGTGCTCGGAACATCTCCTAACTAGTTTTCCACCTCCACGCCTCAACAAGTGCTCATCCTCCTGGTCACCCTCCACACACCAACACGAGTGATCCTTAAAGACCATAAAGATGGCCCTACCTAAAGCCTTCTGTGGCTCCCTGTAACCTTAGGCAGTGGGTCAATATCATCACCATGCCTTACAGGGAATTCTTCTGCCAGTCCATGTCACCATATTGCCCAAGAAGCAGCCGAGTCATGTTTCCTGTTATACCCAGCCCTTGCCATGCCATGCCCCTTACCCAATGCCACATGGTAGGAAGGCACTTGACAAATATCTCAGATGGGCTCCCTGAACAAGGAAGGACTGTGTAGGCAAACGAAGCAATGAATGAATGCTGAGCACGGAGCTTGGCTCCTCTGTCCTGGGCTGGCTGCATCACCGGTCCGCAGCTGGAAGTGGGCCTTGTCACACTTTACACTTAGGTGAAGAAAGGTCCCCCTCAGAGCTTCCTAGGCTGAGGGATGGCTTTCTCCAGAGCCATCCCTCATTTATAAGTGTGGACTTCACAGCAGCATCATGGAGCCCAGGTTACACTGAGTACACAGTGCATTTTAAGTTTTCTATTTCCTTGCTGTCTCTACATCCCACCATAGGCTGTGACTCCCTGCCCACGTGGCCAGGTGTGCAGGGTGAAAAGGTTGGCTCTGGCTTCGAAGTCCCTTCCGGCTCCCTGAGTGTGACCTAGACCTAGCCAAGGGCACCAAGGAGACTCATCGCATCCTCTTCATGCGTGCCCCCACCCCGGCCCCATGAAGGCATTTACAGAGGGCTTTGCTTAGGCCCTGCTCCCCATCTGCATGGCTGGCCTGCTCCCTCAGCACCTGTCCTTCCAGTGTGGTCCGCATGAGTACAGTGACCGGGTCTCTAGTACCTGTGTCGTTCCGTATTATCTTCTCTGCAGCCTCATAGGACTAGTTGACTCCTGAAAGATCACAGAATACTAGGGTATCATGTGATGCAGATTGTGTTATTTCCATCATAGAAGAAGCAAGCTGAGTCTTGGGAGGTTACATGACGTGGTGTGTTGGCTCACATCACCACCTTACACAGCTCACCACTGTACTCGCGGGGTCGGAATGTATACAAGTTATGGAACTAGCTGGCCCATAAACTGGTGAGAAATCATTCATGGATGTCATTCAAAGCCATAGATTTGGTGGTGGCTATTTGTGTAGCAATAACTACCAGATAAAATTAACTTGAGGGAAGAAATGCAGCTGGGAAAGGAAAAAGCTGGGATTTGAACCCAGGTTTGCCTGGCTCCAGTAAAATTAAGAGGAAGGAAAATGGCTGAAGCCGGGCCCCGCTGCCAGGCAGTGCCTCTGGGAAATCCCAAGATGTGCAATGCGGAGGAAATCTCTCTCGGATGGACAGAGGCCCCACAGCAGCGCAGCATGCCCACCCCTGCCTCTGTGCTGACAGTGGGGCCAAGCAGGAACTGGAGACTATCACCACGCTGACATCCTCAAGTGCACAGCACAAGGCATGTCCCCTGTGTGACACTACAGGAAATCTGACTCACTGTCCACTTGAGATAAGTCCTTCCTGTTTGCACTTCCTGGGGAACACTGTCTGTAGCACAGATGGAGTGACTGGGCAGGACAGAGGTGCAGAGCCCTCAACAGGCCCCTCTGCCCAGACGACTTCCCCTATAGCCACACTCCAGTCCCAGGGTATGTGGTCTCAACAAAGAAGGAAAGTTCCAGCCCTTCAAGACCCTTCACAATCTACTCCCAACTCCAGCGTGGCCCCTCTGAGCCTGTGACACCCACAGATGGGTCTTCTTGTACCATCGTACTCCATAGGGCCTTGAGGGTCTAGGATGGGTGGGGCTGGGTCCCGTAGAAGCTGAGCAATATGGAGTCAGGAGTGTAGTGGAGAGGGTTATTGAAGGCAGGAAGATGAAAGGTAAAAGATAAACTGTGCAGGGAGGGATGTGCCAGTGTCCCAGTCAGTGACACAGAACCTTGGAGCGGGGGAAGACCCTCAGAGAAGTCCCCAGTGGCAGGAGGAGCTGGGCTCAGAAGTCCACTCAGCTCAAGCTCTGGCCAGGCTGCCCCAGAAGTGCTTGGTCAGAGCTGGGAAGCAGAGGTGGATCCTGAGCACTCTAGAGACGACGGCAGCCTCTGCTTCCTGCTACTCGGAGACTCAGGGGCCCCTCTGGGCCACTAGAGATGGTTTGCTGAGACAAGCACGGATCCTAAGAGACAAATCCCAGCACCAGTAACTGGCTGTGTGGCTTTGAGGAACCCACCAGGCCAGCCTGAGTCCGTTTTCTTATTTTTAACATGGGGATAATGACATTGATGACGGAGATTACCACTGCCTCCGCTAGTGACTGGAGCACTCTCAGCACATTCTGGGCACCGAGTCACAGTGACACTTATTAAAATAGCTTCTGACCTGCCAGTTTATCCTCAGCGTGTCCCCTCCCAGAACATCTTCTCTCCTATCTACCACTCCAGGATCCGCCCTACCTGCCAGACCCAGTTTGAGCAGCGTTCTCCAGGAACTCCTTTTGATTACTCTCACTCCAGGGAAAGACTTCCTTTCTGGAAATTTCTATAGGCCTTCCATGTAAGCAAAAAAAGATGAATGTAGAATTGAAGATTTATTGTGGCCTTATGTGTTTTCCCCCATGTTAGCTGCACTTTATTTTTGTGCCAAAAACCTACTGTCTTGGTCACTCCGTTGTTGCTGGGACCCAACCCAACACCCACAACGTAAGGGGGAAAGATTCATTTTAGCCACAAATAAGAGCTCTTAGTCCATTCACGGTCAGCTGGCTATGGGTGAAGAGCTTGACAGAGGACAGCTGCTTACCCCATCGTGGCCAGAAGCAGAGTGAGATCAGGAAGAAGCTGGGGACACGAACATACCCCTGAGGCCACACCCTGAGACCCCTGCCTCTTCGATGGGCTGCCCCTCCCCAACAGGCCCACCTCTTAACAGCACCTAAAATCCATAGATTCACCCACTCGATCCAATTAACCCCACAGTCCAGTCCCTTCCAAATGCATGGGACTTTGGGGGACTTTCAAGTTCCATGCTCTTGTTAACTCTTCGCGCAACATTGAGCAGAGTGTTGCATTGTTATCTCAACTTCACATATGGGAAAACTGAGGCTAACCTTGATTTAGTCTTTCAAATGTATTTGCAGTTTGTTTGGCTCTGAGTACTTTTTCATTTGCGTCTTGCTGGACTTAAGAGGCATTCAGAAAATGAGTATTATTGCAAATAAATCAAATAGTCCATAGAAATCTTTATTATTAAAATTGTACGTAAGCAACATGCACCTAATAGGGATTCTATTGGTCCATGTAGGTAAGCAGGTGAGCAGAACCTCAGGAATTTTTTCAAATATTTTTCAGTTTCTCTTTATGAAAGATAATCAAAGAAGAAGGAGGACATGTCCCCAAAATAAAAACCAATTTACAAAAAGAAGAGAATCTAGGTTAGTCTAAAAAATAAAATATATATATTATGTTTATCCTTACATATAGTTAAAAAAAAATCCCCCAAAAAAGTTTCTCAGTTCCTTTTTGTTGCTGGGACACAGTACCAACACACACAACTTAAAGGAAGCAAGGTTTATTTTAGCTCACGGTTTCAGAGGTCTTGGTCCATTCACAGGCAGCCTGCCTGGTGCATGGTGGAAGGGTCTGGAAGACCTAGCTGTAGATAAGGTGTACATGGCATGGCAACAGCAAGGATCATAAATTGGGGAGAAACGGGTGCAGAAGTACATCCTCTCAGCCACACCCGTGGTGACCTGCCCCACCCTCCCTGATCTACTCCTGAATGGGCCCCACCTCCTAGCAGCATATGAAATCCCGAGATAATCCACAGCATCCAAATACATGCGGCTTTTAAAGGGGGCGTTCCAGATCTAAACCACAACAGAGAGAACACTTACTTGCACATTAAGTTGGCAATGAAAAGCAGCCCTCTTGGATACCGGTTGTAGAGAGGACAAGAGCACCATATTCTACCATGAGTAGAAAGTCAGATGGATTTTTTGTGAAGAAGAGGATAATTTGGCAAAATGTAATCTGAACTTTTTGAAATGCAAAAATGAATTGCAGCTGTTACTGCATAACAAACCATACCAGAGCTTGGCCAGTGAATATTATTTAAACTCCCTGGTAAAACTGCAGGTCAGCTGGGGACTGGCTAATGTGGGTGGACTTGGTTAGGCAACTTAACGCTTTCGTGTTCTTCATCCAGAGCTCATCCTCTGGTGACAACAGACGACCTCTGAGCAGACCAGCCATTCCTCTTAAAGTCCAGGCTCAGGAATAAGGTTTTGTTACCACTGCCCATATTCCACTGGCCAAAACAAGTCATATGGTCAAGCCCAAAGTCATGGGGCAGGAAAGTTCACTCCACCTCCAGTGGGAGGACAGCAGAGCCCCAGGGTCTGTAGGGAAGGGGCAGAAAGGGGCCAGTGAGGCAGTCTGCCAACACACAGAGGCACTGGTAAGCTCTCTGGAGCATTATGTACAGACCCATTCAGCTGCACAAATTCAACACCCTATGCCTAGAAAAATAAAAGAAAAAGGCATTTAAATTTTGGTCTAAAATTAGACTTTTCATGTATCTTCCTTGTTATATGCTGTATGTTGTACATTTATACATACACATTAGTCTACATGGTATATAAGCGAAATTACATATACAGTACTTCACAGGTGAGTTAAGGGTCTTAGAAAGCTATTTTGACTGTATATGACTTTGTCCCTTATGAGTTGAGATTTGTTTCTATTGTAGAGAACAGTTAGAAATAGCCAATGGTCAATGTGGAGACTTGGCTAACTCAATCCTTATACAATCCTTATACACCATCTGTTGCTAGGACACATTACTTAACATCCACAACTTAAGGAAGGAAAGATTTATTTTAGCTCACATGTTTGGAAGATCCCCATTCATACATGGGGGGCTGATAATAGCAGGAAGGGTCTAGTGGAAGACAAATTTTCACAGCCTCATAAGAAGAATAATTAGGGTCCTCCAGAAGATGCTGGGTAAGAGTATATATCTTTCCAGGCCACATGCCTGAAATCTACTCTATGACATACCTCTCCTCCACCACACACCTGTAATCCTTTTCTCCTGACCAGGTCCCACCTCTTAACAGCACATAGAATCAACAGACATTCTACAACATCCAAATACATGAGGCTTTTGGGAGATATCCCTGATCCAAACTACAACATTCTACCCCTGACCCCCAAAGACTCGTGTTTGCCTCCTTATGTAAAATTCATCTAGTCCTTCTCTAAGAGTTGCCAAAGTCCTAACACTTCTGGCACTGCTAAAAAGTCCAAGTCCAAAGTCTCCTTTGGGACTCAAGGCAAACTTAGCTGTCAGCTCCTGTGAAAATAAAAAAAAGTTAAACCCTTCCAACATACAATGGCACAAGGTAACCATTCCCATTCCAAAAAGGAGGAACAGGAGGACAGAAAGCAATTAGACTGAAACAAGATCAAAATCCAGCAAGGTAAGCATTAAATCATCTATCTCCATTAAATTCCATATTTCTGTGCCCAGCACCTATGGTAGACCGTAGGGAGATGTGAGTTCCAAAGGTCTTCAGTGACCCTGCCCCTATAATAGCCCTTAACTTCATCCTCCATGGCTTCTTACTTGGGCTGGCTCTGTTCATGGCCTATGGATTTCCTCTGCAGGTGATCCTGGCATCTCCAAACTTCTGGGGTTTCCACTGCACTTTCGGCTTCCCTTTCACACTTCATGCACTCCCCTTTCAGGGACACAATGTCTGGCATCCAAGACATTCTTCTGAAATCTGGGTGCAAGCTTGCATACCTTACAACTCTTGCATTCTGAATGTCTTTCAGACCAGCACCACATGGATGATGCTAACATCTGATGCTGCCTTGAGTTCAGTCCTTTTGAACCAAAATTACAGAGGCCTCTGAGTTCTTACTTAAGGGGGTTGACTTTCCTTAGTTTCCCTGAAGGATGTCCTGGGTTTCTCTTTTCAAAGCATGCTCTAGAATAAGTAAATGGTGGGCCTTTGCTGATACCTGGGATGTCCTCAAAGCATCTCCTCTACAGTCCTGATTCAAGATATTTAATTTCTTTTTAATGCTTATCTCTTTAATAATTATGTGTTCTTTTGCCCCAACTTTGCAGTCTCATTCATTCTGACAAAATTGCAAAGTTTTTTACACCTTATTCTCCATCATTTTTTCCTGATTTTTGGTGTAGAGCTAGCCAAAAGCCACAAGCATAACCCGTGCCACAACCCAAAGCATTGAGCTGCCTCAAAGTTTCTTCCACCAGATTAACTAATCCACTGACCGTAATCTCAGTTTTCAGCAAAGTCTCAGGACAGGGGAAAAATGCCAGCGCACTTTTTTCCAAAATATAGCATGTATGGCTTCTAGACAAATTGTCAATAGAATCCTGCTGCCAATAAAAAGCCACTCATTCTTGGCCTTTCTGATCTGCACTTTGGCCTTCTGAGTTCCAACTTGAATCTCCCATCAAGCTCAACTCACAGCATTCAAAGGCTTCTTCAGCTACACTTTCAATCCTCTCCAAACACCATCTGCAAGTCAATTTTAAAGGTTTCTAAGCCAGCATTGACTACAGTTATAGTAACAGCCCCATTTCTGGCATCAGTTTTTGTCTCAGTTACTTATTCATTGCTGGGACAGAATACCCAACATCTACAATTTAAGGAAGGAAAGATTTATTTTAGCTCACAGTTTCAGAAGGTCACAGTCTATTTATGGGTGGTTGGCAGTGGAGGAGGCACAGCTGGAGAGCTGTTCACAGCCTCACTTGGCAGACAGAAAGTCAGTCAAGAAAAAAGAAGGCAGAAGGGTGGAACTACTCTTCCTCTGCTCCTTTTAGGTCAAGCCCCATAGTTTTCCCCTTCAACCAGAACCCACCTCCAAAAAGCACATAGGTATTTTTCACAATATCCAAATACAAGAGGCCTTTGGGGGGACACTTCAGATCCAAACCGTAACATTCTGCCTCTGACCCCAAAAACACTCATGTTCACCTCTTTATGTAAAATACACTTAGTCCTTCTCTAAAAGTTGTCAGTCTTATCAGTTCCTGCACTGCTAACAAGTTCAAGTCCAAAATTCTCTGAGAGGCAAGGCAAACTCTTAGTTGTGAGCCTCTATGAAAAATCAAGAAAAAGTTAAACACTTCCAATATACAATGGCACAGAGTAAATATTACTTTTCCAAGAGGAAGGAATAGGAAAATCTAAAGTAATGAGACCAAAACAGGAGCTGACAGCATTTTAAAGTTTTTCAATCTGACATCTTCAAACCTTTCCAAATTTCTCCCACAAACCAGTTCCAAAGGCTTTTTAACCGCATCATCAGGTAAAGTCACAGTAATGATCCCAATTTCTGGTACCAATTTCTGTCTTAGTTACTTATTAATTGCTGGGACAGAATACCTGACATTCATAACTTAAGAGAGAAAAGATTTATTTTAGCTCACAGTTTCAGAAGGTCACAGTCCATTTATGGGTGACTGGCAATGGTAGAAACACACGGTGGAGGCATAGCTGGAGAGCTATTCATAGCATGGCCGACAGAAAGCTGAGTGGGGGAGGAAGGAAGAAGCTACCCCTCCAGGTCCTCTGCCAGTAATCTGACCTTTTGGGTCAAGTCTCAGTGTTTTGCCCCCTTTGACCAGGCCCTAATTTCCAAGAGCACACTGGTGTTTTACAACATCCAAATACATGAGGCTTTTTGAGAAACACTCCAAACCCAAACCACAATAATCCACAACCTAGGGAAGAAAGATTCACTTTAGCTCACAGTTCCAGAAGGTCTCTGTTCATTCACAGGCATGCAGCAATAACATAAAAGGTCTGGTAGAGGACAGCTGCTCTTAACATGGCAACAGAAAGAATCAGGGGCTTCCAGAAGAAGCTGGGGTGGAGTGCGTAACCTTCCTGGTGACACTTAATCTAGTCTACAACATGCCTATCCTCTACCATACATCTGCTACCTGCTCTTCCTGATCAGTACCCACTTTTATTTTTTAACAACACATGAAATTCATAGGTAATCCACAACACTCAAGTACACGAGGCTTTGGGGGGACATTCCCTATCTATACCACTTAGTAGTATGGGGATGTATCCAGCTTGTATCTATTTTAAGAGGAAAAAAATTTATAGAACAGATGGCCTACACCCTTCTCCCTGCCCATCCCCACCCCAGATTCAGTCAAGCACCAAAGACCTAGCAGTGTCCCTGGACCCAGTGTCCCTAGCAGTGTTCCTCGGTCTATCTGGTCCTCCCCAGCCCCACTCAGTCTCCATGCCCTGGCCACCCACACTTCTGCCTTCACCATGGACCTTGGGTGCCTCCTAGCTGGTCCTTCTCCCCTTAGATTTGTTCCCTCCTACCTGCTCTCCCAAAACAGCTTGAGGAACCTTAGATGTTTCTTTCTGAGTTTAAAACTCTCAAAGGATCACTGTCAGCCTTTACAAGGAATCCCCACTTCCAGCCACAGTGTAAGAAGTCCTTGGTCAACTGGCCCCTCTGACCTCTCCACCTTTAAGTTGCTACATTCCACCTAGTCACAAGGCACACGCCATTCAGCCTGTCACTGGCTGCTGCCATCTTCCATCTGCTGTCCCCGCCTCTCCCTTTCCCCTGAGCTCCTGCCCCTGGTTGGGTCAGCACCATGGTGCTGGTGAAGCTTAGGGAAGCTTCTCAAGGCTTCTATTCGCTCTGAGGGCAGGAATCACGTCTGTCTTGCCACACCATGTTGCTGAGCTCAGCCCATGACACACAATGCATATGTGCCTGGGCATTCATGGATGTGTATTTAGATGTCTATTTTTAAGAATATACATACAAGGGAAGAAATACTGGAAGTCATAGGACGCCTGCCAAAATGTCTGTCTTCAATAGTAGGACTATGACTGACTTTTCATTTTTTTGTGTTTTTATAATTTGGGTGTTGTCTACCTTGAGTATATATTTATAAACCAAAAAAGTTAATTAAAATAAATAATAAAAGTACTGTCTGAGCCTAGCCTGGTGTCAGAGGCTTATAAACCCAGCATGCTAGGAGACTGAGGCAAGTACAAGGCTAGCCTGGGCAACTTAATAACTTAGCTATATTCTGTCTTGAAACCAAAAGTAAAAAAATAAAAGCAAACTAGGGAGGTAGCTCAGTGCGAAGGTCCTGGGTCCAACTGCCAGTACAAAGCATACATACACAGTACAGTTTGTGTCACCAAAGAGGGCCAAGTCCGTCCCCCTAAACAGACCCCTGCATCTGCTGTGCATCACTGGTGTGTTGTCCCTCGGAGAACAGCAGTGCAAGGTTCTGAGGCCACCTGTGCTGGCACACTGTGAAGACAGAGGTTGCAGCCCAAGGGAAGCAATAAGGGTGTGGCAGAATTCTGGCATTTTATGATAAGGTGGACTAAGTTCTGTTTTGATGTTGGGGAGAATGACCCAGGAGAGAGGAAGAGATTATTAATTCAGGACAGAGAGAATAGTTTCAGGAATCAAGACCTTACCAGAACTGGAGGCCCAAGGACCTCAGTAACTGTTGAGAGTAGGTTCTTCTGTTACAGTAGGAAGAAGGCAAAATGTGCACACAGATGCAGCAGCCATGCAGCTAGGACTGGGTAGACGAGGAACAAAGAGTTACTTCTATGTCATTATTTCTCTATTCTCAGAGGGCCCGAGCCAAGGGCCACCATGGGGCAAAGGGCAGGAGACAGGTGCTGGGCAGCTGAGCTCATCAAGAAGGAAGGACTAACTCTGAGAGTGGACAGGGTGATCTGTTGTTTGCTTTTTTAATATTTTCCAGTTCTGGGGATTGACTCTTCTGCGCTGAGCTACATCCCCAGATCCTTTCTTATTTTGAGACAAGGTCTCACTCCATCACCAAGTTGCCAAGCAATCTCGAACTTGGGATCCCCGGTCTCAGCCTCCCAGTCTGCTGGGATTACAGGCATGTACCACCGCACTCAGCAGCGGCGCTGCCTTCAGTGGAAAACTCAGGATCGGTCAGGCTCACCTGGCCTTAGTCACTTCTCAGAACAGCCTGCAGGGTCGGCAGTACAGGGTCCGCGCACACACACAGCTGGGGAGAGGCAGAGCCGGGATCCAAGCCAAGGCTGGGCCGTGGCAGGGCGGAGGGGTTCCCCAGCCCTCCAGGAGGGGACCCTGCAGCATCCTATGCATCTTCTCCCTTCCTGCCCAGCCGGGCACCTTTTCATGCCACCGCTGATCTCCTGGTCAAGTCTTGTTTTCCAAGGATGGCAAGTCAAGGGCTCCTAACACATCAATGGCCGCAGAGAATTTGATGTCCCACCCAACGGGCTCCTAGCGGGGCCTAC
>PVKB01000289.1:837017-882192 GCA_004027205.1 Ctenodactylus gundi
CCGGGGGGGGGGGGGGGGGGGGGGGGGGGGGGGGGGGGGGGGGGGGTGGGGGGGGGGGGGGGGGGTGGGGGGGGGGGGCGTGGTAAGCGCCCCTGGTGCGCAGCTGCTGGCCCAGGAGCAACTTGGTAAACCTTGGGCGGTGACCTGCTGTGGCACTTTGCAGCTGAACTGGGGCCATAGGAGCAGTCCTGCAAAGCTTGGTTTTGGTCGCCTGCCCTCAGAAACATACCTGAGCTGCCTGCAAGCTGAAGTCTGAATTAGTTTCAGAACAGTCGTGGGGGTCGGGACGGGGCCACCTGCCCATCCAGCGAACCATGGAGGGCCCTTCTCTCGCGCGCCACGCGGGGGCGCTGCAGTCCGTGCCTGCCGGCTGCCGGCCTTGGTCTCTGCCCGCGGCTTGCCGGCCAGTCTGAACGTGAAGAACACGTAATTCCTGCGAGGGCGCCACCGGGACCCCGTCCACCCCCCTGGGAAGAAAGACGTCCCCTTCCGTGGCAGCAGAGATCTCCAACCCAGTTCCCCCTCCACCATTCCTGCCTGTCCCCAGTAATTGCCAATCTACTGCTGGCCCTGGACAGATGACATTGAAAAGGCCGTGAAGAGCTTTCATCTTAAAGTTGTTATTATTATTATTTCTATTACCATTATTGTACTGGGGACCAACCCCAGGGATTTTGCATTGAGCTAATTCCCAGGCTACTTTTTATTTTTGACTTTGAGACAGTGCCTGCTGAATTCCTGAGTTGCCCAGCCTGGGTTCTGACTTTTGAAACCCCACCCTCAGCCTCGCCCCGTGGTGTTGGGGTTCTTAAGGTGAGAGGAATCTCCTGTCATAAAGCAGCGGCTGTGGGCAGTAAGTGCAGGGCAGACTCTAGACTGGTTGCCGACAGAGATGCCCAAGAGTGCGGAGAACTGAAGAGAAGGGAAAGCTGGGGAGGGCAGCTTGGGTTTCACCTATGGGGACAAAGATATGTCCAATGGTATGAACAAGAGCGATAGAGTGAGGTTACCCGGGCCTGCTGATGAGGTTCTCCTAGAACCCCAAAAGCTGACTGGAGCGTTCTCAGAGGCAGTAGATGTGATTTCAGTGAAGCTGACTATGGCCTCTGCTGTCACTGATGGAAGAGGCTGTAACTCATTCAAATGAGCCTCCTGGCAGAGTGAGCTGCACTTACGGGTGCCCCTAGCTCTCCCCAGCTGAGAGGCACACTTCTCCAGAGTGTCCTGGCCATGGCCAGGGGCCTCAGGCCCCATCCTCACCGGGCAAGGGGACCGAGGAGTCACTGCTTCCATCTGTTTGCCCAGAGAGACTTGCTGCTCCCATCCAGCTCCATTGGAGCTGTCCACGTGGACCAGACCACAGTGCAGCAGAGGCAGAAGGCCTTCCAACACCTGCAGCCTCTGGGGCCTCCCTGAGACAGGCACCAAGCGGGGTACTCGCTAGCTCCTCTGTGCCAGGCACTGTGTCAGTATGAGGATCTGGTGTAAAAGGCAGGACCCAGGGCTCCGGTGAGTTCATAGTCTGCTGGGGGATACAGAGACATCTGCAGTCAAATGATGGTGACTTTTCCACTGAGCCCCACTCAGTACCCTTCCAGATGAGCTCTAAACTCAAAGGTAAAAGCCAGATACATACGTTCACCCAAAGGTCTGCTCCTGCCTTTTATGGTGGTGGTGGTGGTGGGGGGGGGGGGGTATGGGGTGTATACTGGGGATTCAACCTAGGGCCTTTGCACTGAGCTACATATCTCCAGCTCTTTCAGTTGTTTTATTTTGAGAGCTGGACTTGCTAATTTGCTCAGGCTGGGCTCCAACTCATGATCCTCCTGTCTCAGCCTCCCACTATGCTTGGCTTACATTTTTTTATTTCATTTGCTGGACAAACCATTACAGTGTCTCAAGCCAGAAAGGACAACCAGTTTCCCGTGTGTCCTTCCTTTAAAGTAATGTAGTGTAATCCAGGCACCATATATTATCTTTTTATTAACATCCGTGGCAGCAAGCCAGATGCTGTCCTGTGATTTCACATGTGCCTCGGCCCTCGTCATGGCTGTGCAGTACTTCATGTGGCAGTTACAGCACTCTCGAGGACCTCGTGGTCGACCTGAAGCCTCGGTTGTTTGTAATGTGATCCTTGCTTTTCCCAGCAGTGCTACCAGCAGTACCATCCCGAGACATCCCAGTACAGCTCCGCCAGGGTTCTGGGCAGCTCACTGCGAGTGCTGGAGTGGCCGTGTTGCTGGGATGTGACTTGCAATGCTGACCTGTCCTTGAACTGTCCTCTACGCAGACTGGACCAACAGGAAGGGCACGTACCTGTCCCCCCCCCCCCCACTTGATGCACCTGCCAACTTGACAGGGAACTAATGAAGTCTCATTGTTGTTTTGCATTATGTTTCCTTAATTATGAGTTAGGATGAGAAAATTTCTATGCCAGTTTTCATTTTTAAGGACTTCCTGCCCACATCTGCTCATCTGAGGTCTTTTTCCCAATGACTCTCTCAACATAAATTAAGGAAATCGGTCCTTTGTCACACGCATTGCAAACCCCTTTATGCATGCTCCTGAGGCTTATTCCCTCTCTTTACTAAAGTTTTTTAAGTGTGTGTGTGTGTGTGTGTGTGTGTGTGTGTGTGTGTGTGTGTAGTCAAATTTATCAGTCTTTTCCTTTGTGGCTTCAGGGTTAAGCTGTTGTTTAAATATTTTATAGCCCATTTCAGTTCTTACCCGAATAAAGTTTAAGCTGCTTAGGGCCCTGTGGATTCTAACACATCCTCTTGCGCCAGCAGGAAGGCCTTGCAGTACATACAGATTACAGACAGATAGATGATAGATACCAGGTATGAGAGATCAACAGGTAGATGAAAGATTAATAAGTAATTAAATGGAAGATGAATAGATGAAGACTAGCTGATACATGGTTGCTAGATGAACAGATGGAGAGAGAGAGGAAGGATTGGACAGTACCAGCCATTGCTCTCCATTGAAAAAGCAATGTTGTTTTTTAATGCTTTATGGGCGCTCCTGAAACCGCCTGTCCCTTTGACTTTTGCACGTCCCTGGAGTCTCCTCCCATCCGTCCCCACCTTCCCCTCAGCCTAACTTGCTGGCTCCTTTCCCTCTGCTGCCCCTACAATTGCCGTTCGCCCTCCTGTGTCCTCACTGGCCACATGTCCTGGGGTGCATCCGGGTGGCTGTCCCCACCGTCAGCTGCCTCTCACAGCAGGTGACAAAGGAAGAAGGGAGTGGGGACTTGTAGGTCTTCTCGCTCTTCAGTAAAGCTTGAACGAAAGCATTGGAAGCCCCTGCTGTTTCTGTGGATGTTGTATATGCAGGAGCGGCATGACTAGTGCACACAGCTTCCAGCCAGGCCGGGCCCACCCCAGTGTTGCTGTCACTGCTCTGTCCCTCCGGGTATCAGTCCCACTGCCTGCCCGTTGCTGTGACCTCACCATCCTCTGGAAGCCCCATGTGTGTCTTCACCCCAACAGCACAACCTGAGACCACTGTCTCCCCACCTGCTCTTCGGATTCGGGATCTCGCTTGATGGTGTCACCCTTCCCGTCATTTCCACCTTGGTGGAAACCCAGGGGCCCACTCCACTCCATCCCCAGTTCTTCATCGCCTAATTTTCTCAAGCCGTTGTCTTTTCCCCAGAAGTCTGCCTCAGTCAGTCCTCCGTCCTTTGCACCCAACCCAGTCTCTAACTCATCCCCGGCCTCTCGTGACCTCATTGCTTCACTCTCAGCCTGTAAAGAGTATCCAAAATTCAAATCTGACCTCACCGATCCCTTGGTTAAGTCCAGGGCCAGGCAAGGACTAGGCACTTGGGTCTAACGTGACATGAGAGACCTTATGAGGCAGAATCCAGGGCGTGCTCCTCCTTGCTCCAGGGACATCTCCAAGCTCAGCCTCCTGGCCTGGCAAGGAGCATGCACATGGTGGCTTTCTGCCTGTGTGTTAAATAAATAAGCAAATTTCTGGAGGGTTTCTGTCCTGTCCTCACTGCCCCTTGATGAACCCTGCTTCTGTGCCCTGCCAGCTGCCTCCCCTGACATTCCAGGACCACAGCTCTAAGCAGCAACTCCTGGAGCCCAGGAGTAGCTGGTGCTTCAAGCCTGGGCACAGGAGCCTGCCCTGGCCCTTGGGTGCCTTGAGATGGGATTGGGTAAGAAAAGAATTAGGGGGCAGCTTAAGTCGAGGTCTTTGGAATGTGCTACAGTTATAACAAAGACTTTGAAAGCCTCCTTTCTATATTGAAAAGGCGATTCTCACAAGTGGCAGAAATGAAAGCAATATGACAGGATGTTTTATGAAAAAAAATCAGCCTCAAACCGAATTTGTGTCCCCAGTTTTGGTTAAGTCTCTTTTGTATATCCCAAACACATTCTGTACATATAGAAGCAAGTGCACCTGTCTTCCACACCATCACTGCCTTCATATCGGTCTCGCTCTGCATGCTTTTCCTTGGAACACAGCGCCTGGATGCAGGATGCGAATCCCCGAAGGGTCAGACCCTGGAGACCCCATGTTCCATGGAATGGGGCATTGTCGGAGCCAGTTAACTAGTCTATGAGAGGATGATGGTTTGTCTCTTTGGATTCTTTGCTGTTACACACAACTCTGCCATGAATATCGTTGTCCGTGAGTGTCCCCTGAGTGTTAGCAGCACGATAGGGAGAACTGCGGACCCCGAGGAATCCACCTCCAACTCCAGACTCCTGACTGCGTTGCCTTATGTGGCAGGGGAGACTTTGCAGCAGTGACTAACGCTCTCCAGGTGGGGTCATGTGGGTGGGTGTGATGTAATCACTGAGTCCTTTGAGATGATGGGAGGGGGAGGGCCAGAGAAAGCCCAGGACAAGGGTCTGCTCGAAGAGTGGGGGCTGCTGCCTCCAGGGGTGGGAGAGGCAAGGACGTGGCTTCTTCCCGAGAGCCTCCAGGAAGGACTCTGCGCCACTGACTGCTTCATTGCAGGACTCCTGACCACCAGATTTGTCAAATGAGACATTTGCGCTATTATAAGAGGCCGGTTTCAGGCAATGCATTATAGCAGCAACAAAAAATGAATACAAGTGTAATTATCAATGTGTCTCCATGTTGTGTCCCCAGTGTCAATGTCAAACTGTGCAGAGTTTCTTACAGACCTGTGGAACCGACAGAGCTGCGTGTGTGTCACGACCCTGCGGTAGCACCTGGTGGTGACATTGCCCTCTCAAAGGGGACCCTCACTGGACATCTTGGTAAATATCACCAGAGCTGACCTGAGTCACCTTCCCGCTACCAGAATGCAACTGTGTCTGCCTCCCCCTCGTTGTCCCCTAAAGTTTCAACACTGCATCTCGTGGTTGGGGACGCAGTGTTTCAGGAGGTCGTGCAGTCACGCCCAGAGTCACTTCCCAGCTTGGGAAGCCCCTCATCCAGCCTTCATGTCTTGTTGTTTTAGTTGAGCTGTCGCTCTTTCTCTCATTGGTGAGAGGTCCGCCCCCCCCCCCACCCCCGGCGTGGCTGTGAGTGTGTGAACCCCTTCCCTCCGTTGCCTTTTCCTTCCTTGATGGCCTTTCTCACCACTGAGAAAATTTTAATTTGACAAAGGCGGGAGTGAGGCGCTTGGGTGAGTTTGGCAGCCGAGAGAGGGGAATCACTCAGACGCACCTGACAGGAGCAAAGGCTCTGAGATAAGGCAGAAAAGAAGATTAATATGACCGGACCAGTTAGGGGAGAGGAGGATTGATGTGCGCGCTGTCGGACAGGGACCGTGGAGACAGCTGAAAGCCGGGCGGTGGCTGGGCCGAGGCAAGGCAACAGTCTCATTCTGAAAACTGTATTTAACTCTTGTGCTGGGCACCTAGAAGACTTTTTCCCATTCAGTCCTCACAGCCCTGTGAGACAGCGTTTTCAGCCCATTTACAAACCGGAGAAATAAAGGTTCCAAGGTTCCAAGGTCACATAGCCTGGAAGGAGGCACCCGTGACAGTCCTAGAAAGCTCAGGTGTGTTGTTTGTGGAGGATGAAACCGAATCTCAGAGAGGTTAATTAACTCGTTTAAGATCGCACAGCTTGGAAGTGAAGATGTACAACTTGGATTCAGGCCTGCTGACCCCGAGGCCTTTGCTGCACTTATTCCCTTTTCTCATCTACTCTCTGAGCCCAGCGGTCCCCAGAGAGTCAGATTTCGCTAGTCTGTCACAGGACTGATAGCATCCCTAGTCAACTTCCATGTACCGTCAGCTTGCGAACTCCTACCCTGGCACTGGAAAGCAAGGCCCAGAGCAAATAGCAGACTGTCACATTGTCCTCTGCAAGTCTGCACCTCCCTGGCACCCAGCCATCACCACTTCCTCCAAGGCTTTCGCCAAGCTGTGAGTAGCCCAGCTCAGCACACAGTCGGGTGAACACCACATGGGGCAGAGAAATGCTTCAGCAATTTCAGCAAGCACATCTCAGTGGGCGTTCTCTTAGCCAGTGCCTCCCTCCGGCCCACACAGGGAGGCTCTTTCCTGGCTTCATGACGCAGAAGTCCCCAAATACAGTGAATTTCCTTAAAATTCTGAGACCCCCAAGGGTACACGGGGCCAGTGTGGGCTGGAGTCCTGTCCTGGCCAGAGACAGGAGGCCCAAACAAGATCTTGCTTTGGTTCCAGGTAGCACCCCACTGGAAATTTTCTGGGGTCTCCTCTAGCAGCTTGAGCCCTCCCATACTAGCAGAGGTGTCTACGCTCTGGACCTTTCCAATGGCACATTTTCTTCCTGGTGGGTGTGGGGACAACACAGTCCCCTGGCCTGTCTTAAGAACTGTGCCCGAGGAGGAGTGGCTCCTTCTTGCGGGAATGCACCAGGCTTCTTGCTCCCGGCACCCCTTCCCCATCCTCTACTCTGGTGGCCGTGAGGAGAAACTCAGAAGAACAGCCACACAGAACCATCATGTCCTGGGGTGCAGTGACCTCAGTCCCAAGTTCAGAAGTGCATGGAGGATGCGCTGTGTTATCTTTAGGCTGCAAAGTTCCAAGTGGGAAGTTTATCGCAACAGGAAAAGGATTATTATATTCAGCTTGCTGCCTTCTTAGGGCAAGTCTCGAGCATGTGGTCATTAGTAGCAAAGCGTAGTAACAACCCGGAGAGTCACTCCACTGCCGGGACTCGTGAGCAGCACAAAGCATGCGGTTGCTTGGTAAGCAAAGGTGCCACCAGCGTCAGGTAAGTCATGGAAGGGTCAAAGGTGGGCTTGTTCCCAACACATGCAGACTCCATCCTGAGCTGACATGGCTTCGCCCTCTCTTACTTTCAGCAATAAATCTGAAATCAGCCAGGAATGTACGTCTGACAGGAAGGAACACCAAGGGCTGGCCTTGGACCTGAGCGGGAGTCACCACCGTGCCTGGTCCCTCTGAGCCACCTCATGAGCACTGTTGGATGATAAGCAAACATGTAAGTTATTCTAAATCTTCATTAATAAATCATTATGTTCCACGTGGATTTGATAGTATGATTTTCACCAAGCATTTTCTTGGGGTCTCATACACTCCAAGGACTGTTCAGTTTTTGTGTGAAAACACACATACACACTAACGCATATAGCTCATCTCCTGTGCCCCACATTTCCTGAGCATTTGCCCTCATCCTCTGTGAGGCTGGTCCTAGCTCCACCTTCATTTTTTCTTGGGCAATCCGAAACTCACAGAGGTAAAGCGACTGGCCTGAGTCACACAGGAGGGGCCCTGAGTCTCTGTTACAGCCCAGCACAGCGAGAGCCATGAAGGGACCAGCAGTGCCATTTGCCTCTCTGGGGTCCCTTCCCGCGGTCCCCACTGCAGTCTTTCTGCAGCCAGAGCTGCTTCCTCCCTTCATCACGGTGCAAGCCGAGGGTCCTGTTCAGGAGGCTGCGCTCTTCTGGGCCACCCCCGTCAGGCCCTATGTAGTGGCAGGGCTTAGCCTGGAGGTGTGAGTGCCGGTGCTCGTTTCCCGGAACTCCAGTTTCAGCTCTAGCTACGGCCCCACCATGTGCTCCCACCGTTTCCAGCTGCCCACCTGTGAATGGACTGAGACCTTCTGAGACGGTGAGCTACAATAAAGTTGTGGATGTCGGATTGTCGGATGTCGGATTTTGAGTCACAGCAACGAAAAAGTAACTGAGACACCCTGGAAGGTGCCCTGGGCCAAGGAGTGGTATCAAGGATGGAGAATGTCCCTGAGGGAATCCCGGCACTCAGGGAGGCTGAGGAGGGAGGAGCACCTCGTCCAGCCTGAGCAACTTGAGTAACTTAGCAAACCTTGCCTCAAATTTTTAAAAAATAAAAATGGGCTAAGGATGTAGCTCCATGCAAATGCCCTAGGCCTGGTCTCTAGTACAAAAAAAAAAAAAAAAATTGTCCTGGAGGGATGAGAGACAGGCAGGAAGCAGGTGGCTGGTAAGCGGGCTGCAGCAGTGGGACAGGGCCCATGTACAGAGAGTCAGGCCTTTGTGCTGCTAGGAATTCGAAGCAAGGCCTTCACACTGAGCTATAGCCTCAGCGCACTTTTATTTTTGATTTTAAAATGAGGTCTCACTAAGCCACAGAGCGTAGGCTGGCCTTGAACTTGCAATCTTCTTGCCTCAGCCTCCCAGAGTATAGGGATGACAGACTTGTTCCATGTAGCTCTTTGATAACTTCATTGTACCTAGACTTGTATCCCCAGAGCAACGGCAGTTCCCAGAGGGAGGACTTCCGTCTTCTCATTATCTGGAAACTCTGAAATGAGACCCGAGACCAGACGAATGCAGGTGACCTCTGGCCCAGGGCAAATGTGTAGACTGATCATCATGCTGCAGACGGAGCCTCGTCCTCATGAGGGCGTGGTCAGACCAGAGGGAGCACGAGTTAGAATCAGCTCTTGCTGAGGAGATCCAAAGGCCGAGCTGCAACGCAGAGGCAGGAAGCCCCTCGGAGGGGCCACCCGCAGGACAGCCCATGGCTGCAGTTCCTTCAGCCCCTTACTCAAGTGGGGTGACTAGCGCACTGACAGACAAGAGAGTGCAGTGTTGGGAGCACCAGAGCACTCACAGAGGGGTCCTATTCCCCAGCTGGGGGGACAGGTGGCTGTCCTTGAGCCCAGTCACTTCATCCACCCGATGTTCACCCACTGAGTACCAGTGGACACATGGTTGGGGCACACAGTGAGCCATGGCCCACCCACAAGGCTGGCGCCGGCTCCTCCCTGCTTTTGCCTTTCACCTCCTCCAGGACAAGAGGGTTGGCTATCACCCTCCTCTCATCCACGGTTCACTAGCTCAAGTCACCTGTGACAAGTGGAGGGGAAGAAAGTGTTCTCCCAAACTGGCAGCGCAGCACCTGGGGTCGGGCTCATTTGGTAAGCGTGCCAAGAGCCCAAGGAAGTACCCAGGAAAAGAGTGTCCCTGCGTGTCTTATGGCCTCAATACCTGGCCATCTTTCACCCCGCAGGGCCCAACTGGCCTCAGATGAGCCCCAGCTGTTCAGACCACCCAGACAGCCATCCAACCCCCAATAAGCACCCTGTGCAAGCTTCTAGAGTGTGCCAGAATCTCCCTATTTTTCTACTTTGAAGAAGGGAAGTAAAATTGATTTAAAAATAAAGACAACAAATACAATCTTTTTTTTTTTTTTAAACAGGGTCTTGCTCTGTAGCCCAGGCTGGTCCTGAACTCACTGTGAAGCTCTGGCTGGCCTTGGGCTCATAGCAATCCTCCTGCCTCAGCCTCCTGAGTGCTGGGATGATAGGCATGTGCCACCACGCCCAGCTTATGTGGTGCTGGGGAATCGAACTCCTGTACTTAGCGCTTGCTAGGCAAATGCTTTAACTGCTGAGCCATTCTTCCAGTCCCAACAAATATACTCCTTGTAGCACATTTGTGTTTTACAGCTAGCAAGTGAAAGTCTAGGGCTTCTACCACTCCTTCATTCATTTGTCCTCAATGACTGAGAGTTTGCTCTGTGAACAACATGTAAACAGGCTTTCTGGAGATATTCAAACACAGCACACATCATTGCTGCCCTTACTAGGATCTTTGAAGCTGATAATTTTGTCACACTGGTGTCATGGCACCTAGCTCGGTGCCTGGTGTGTGATGAACGGTCAGGCTACATGGAAGTAGTGAATGAACTGCTCGGTGTTGGTTACGGCTTGGATATGTGTCTCCAACTGTCTGTCCATGTCCTGGAGGCTGGGTCCCCAGTGGGGGCTGTTAGGTCATTGAGAGTAGGCCTGGAAGGACAGAGGGGTCTCAGGCTCCGACCTTCCTCTTTCGCTTCCTAGCTGCTTTGCACTGCCACACACTCCCTGCCATTGACATCTGGCTCCCCTGAGCCCCCTTATTCCCACCCCTAACCCAAGCCCAAAGAGACTGGTCTGTCCCATCATGGACTAGAACCTCCAAAACTGTGAACCAAACCAAACCTTGGCTCATTATAAGTTAGTTATCCCTGACATTTCCTGATAGTGATTGTAAGCTAATGCCGGTGCTTGGAGGGCCGTACATCCCTCAGGCTTGAAAGCTATCAGGCTCTGCTCCACTTGGGGATGACAAGAAAAATAAGGGCAACGTGTCTCCCAGCCAGTCCGCACTGGAAGGTTGAGGACTGCCTCTGCTGTCTGGGACTCATTAAACACCTAGATTCTGGGGACTCATCCCCGAGAGGCTGCCTCATTAGGTCTGAGGTCAGCCTGGTCATCTGCATTTTAGCAGGTGTCCCTGAGATTTGGGAGCTAGTGCTCGTTGAAACACACATTAAAAACATCCTATTATCACAGTACAGAGGAAAAGCTTACCTCAGAGACTGCTCTAGGGTCACACCTCAGCACTATTGCTTTGTGGCCAGGCATCTTTGGACAAGCAGTGACAATGGTGGTTTTGTCTCCTGGCTCTCCTCTAGTCTCATCTGAGAATTCCCTATCCCCCACTGCCTCCACCCCGGTGTCCCCCCAACATGCACTCATCTTCTCCATCCCAGGTGCACCCCTAGTGTGCTGGTCATGGCACCATGGTGAAGGGGTGACTCACACTGGAAGAGTCAGAGCCGAGGAGACAAGACCAGCATCACAGGGCACCACAGGTGGAGGGTGAGCGTATTTACCAGTTGAGACAGTGAGAAGAGGTACTGAGACCGTTACTGAGACCGTTAATCTTGATTACCAATTTGTTTAACTAGGGAGCAGCCTGGAATGGTTAGCTGTGGAAGTCATGGAGATGTGACCTTGAGGAATTTTTTTTTTTGAGACAGGGTCTCACTCTGCAATCCAGGATAGTCCTGAACTCACTATGGAGAGCCTAGTCTGGCCTTGAACTAACAACAATCCTCCTGCCGCAGCCCCCAGATGCTAGGATTACAGGCATGTGAAACCACACCCAGCTTTATGTGGTGCTGGGGAATCGAACTCAGGGCCATGAGCTTGCTAGACAAGTTCTTTAACCTCTGTGCTATTCTTCCAGCCCTGACTTTAAGGGTTATATCTGGTGCCTTCCTCTTGGGCACTGCTTCCCTGCTATATTTCCTGGTCCCTGTGGAGTGAGTACCTTGGTTCCAGCAAACTCTTTTGCCTTGGTGCTCCCACCTTTGAGCCTGCCATGGTCTAAATCACTTGAAACCATGAGCCAAAATAAATCTCACCTCATTTCAGTTACAGATGGCAAGTACTCTACTCCAGGAATGGGCAGCTGACCTTTGCAGAGGAAGACGACAACGTGGGTCCCTGGCTCTGGGCCCGTATCACCAAACTTCCTGCAGCTCTTGCTTCCTTTCTGTGAAGTCCCCCAGGACCTTTCTCCGTTCTTGCTTAAGCTATTTTGAGTTTGGCTTCTGCCACTTGAGCGCAGAATCCTCACTTCACTGACAGTCAGCATCCTCACTGGTCAGTGGGGAACATGGTACCTATGGAGAACTGCTGAAAGCCCCTAGGCACGAGAGGTTCTTCCTTGGGATCTAGCTGAGCTCTGCTCCCCACACTGGGGTAGCAGTCCAGATGAGTGCTTGACTTTGTCTCCCCAGCCACAGGTGCTCAGCAAGTGAGCAGACCAGGAACCCACGGGGCAGATCCAGAAATCCATGGAGGCCACATGGGCAGGAGCATGAGCTCTGCCCTGTCCAAATGTCCAAAGCAAAGATAGAGTAAGTTCTGTATTATAAATGAATGGAGCAGAGATTTTTTTTTCCTGCCCTCTCAATCTATCTGCCTATAGAGTAAGATTTGCATAGTGCTGGGGGGAGAGCTGGGCAGCTTGTGATTTAAGCATGCAAATTGCTGTTTAATTTGGAAGAAAAAGCCGCCTGGTCTCAAGCCGGGCTTCTCTTTAGACGCACAGCCCAACCGGGTGAATTACTCTTCTGGCTACAGGGCAGCAGTTAAAGAGTCTGGTGCGCCCTATAACTCTGGGAGAGCTGTAATTGCTGCGCTAACTCCTAAATTTCCCTCTGGTCAGAGCTCTGCAATCCATTCTCATTTAACAAATCTGCTTGGGATTTATGGTTTCCTTTCAGACTCACTCCAACCTTAAATTTTCCCCTTTCACTCAGTCCTTGATGTGCCCACAGGCAGGGCCACCCCCAACCTTCCCCTCAAAGAGAACTCCTGCCCCTGCCTTCTAGAGGGACAGGTGACAGTGTCCCAGACAGTCAGCCACCACCCACCAGGCTCTCTTAAGTACTTAAGGCCCCTTACACCTCTACTTAGCTTTGCCTGTGTGTGCTTGCAAGTAGATGCACGCATGCATTACGTGTGCATAAGCAGTGTGTATGTAGACACTGTGTGTGCCCATGCACTGTAATTACTTTATGTGTGTGATACACACACATATACACGCACATACAGTATATACATCCACATATACAGTACATAAACTTATATATATATGTAAACATGTATATATTATAAATATAAAGTATACAGATACAAACATGCAAATACATATACATGTGGATACATGTAGTTTATGTATGTGTCTGAATAATTTTGTAAGTAGAGGTAGATATGTTCGATTGTATCTTATGAATAGGGAAACTGAGGTTCAGTGACACTAAAATAAGTGTGTGTGTGTGTGTGTGTGTGTGTGTGTGTGTGTGTGTGTGTGTGTTGTGCTCCTGAGGAGAAACCCAGGGCCTCCTGCTTTCTAAGCCTGTGTTTACCAATGAGCAACACCATGAATCCTAATTTTGTTTTGATTGCCCACCTGCCAAGTGATTGAGCCAAAATTTAAGTGTGAAAAGTTTACTCAGAGCAAAAAGTTGGCATTTAACCACTGCACTCATCTGTCCCTCTATGGAGTCAAGCAAAGACTGGTTGAAAAGAACCCTTGTGATAGAAAAGTAGTGACCCTTACAGGCTGACAGGGACACTTGCACACACGTGCACTCGCACATGCTCACGTGCACATGTGCACACACACACACACACACACACACACACACACACACACACATTGACCTGGGAAACCTCTTTGACCCCATTGTGAAGCCCACCACCACCACATAGGACACATGCTTCCGTCTTGTGGACTGGACCACCCCAGGAGGCTGGGAAACTTGGCCGACTGACCAGCCAGTCTCCTCCCCTTGAACACGGTGGGCCAGACATTCTGCCATGCGCCCTCAGTGGCCTAATTGCTTTCTTTCTGAAGCACTTAAAATAGATTATGTTATAACTGGCACAATTTAGAGTGCTCTCAGCAATTAACCTTCGAGCCAGTGGCTTGGGCTCCCTTTGCAGAGGTGGTCTTGCTTGGTTCCCAGGGTTGAGCACTGGGGTCACTTGTTCGTGAGAGCATTCTCCTCTGTTGTCCTTGCTAGGTCCCTGAAGAGCCAGACAGTAGGATCCCTTGAAATACAAGCTCTAGAAGCCTGAGCCCCAAGTAACATGACTTGCCGATGAGGTTTGTGATGCTGTAGCAGCTGTGCTTCGCAAGTCCCCTCCTCTGCCGTCCGGCACCCTCACCCCTGGGTGTGTCCCCTCAGCTCCTGAACGCCCCTTCTGAGGGATGCCCACGCTTCCCTGGGTACCTTGCTCACAGTGCACCCAGCACATACTGTCTGCCCTATCGGTTGTGCCACTTCCGGTCACCTGTGTAGCAGACAGCCACAGCAGTAGTTTACAATCACATTTGTATTTTCCTGACTCCAAATGAAAAAAGAAAAAAGAAAAAGAATTAATTTTCTCTCGTCCTTGGCTTTTTCCTTCCAAAGCTCATTCAATCCTGTGCTTTTCCTGACTGTTCTCGCCACCCAGCACTGTAGCATTTGTCCTTGGCTATGTCTGCCGTCTGTGTCTTCCTCCGCGGGCAGACTCAGCTCCCCACGCACCCTGGGCTCTCCCTACCCCTTCCCCAGGCCATTCCCGCTGGGTGTCAGTCACTACTATGCAGCCAGGACAGCCAGGACAGCCAGGACAGCCGAAGTTTCCTCCGTGTCCCCAGCTGTGTGGGACCTAGCAGCCCATTCAGACAGTCATCAGCCCCTCACTCCACAACAGGGACCCTTGGGTGAGTGAGTCTTTTTCCAAGCATAGTTGAAGTGTTACGGTTGATTTTTTTTACACAATTTTTACCTTAATAAAGAACCTTTATATTTTGACCTCATGAATGTGTTTGAATTTCAAAGGACCCACATCACAGGGCTCTGCACCCACGCATCGGGCCCAGCAAACACTTCCCCTGCACACATAACACATAAGACACGGACTTCAGTTAAATCTACAGTGGTGGCTGCTCCTGGATGCACGCTCGGGGTCACGGCAGGGGTTTTCACACCGATCCTTTCTGTGCTCCCTGTGGCCCTCTCCTTGGGCTGGGGACTCACATTTAGGAACCTGCTACATAACCAATTCCACTCTTTCCTTGCCCACAAGGTGTGTGCTTGTCCCCCGTCTGCCTCCAGCCCAGTTCTCGCTGGCTGATGGGTGAGTGTGTTGATTTCAGCCACTTCACCTACACAGTTTCCTTCACTCTGGTCATGGCTTCAGTAGGATCTGTTCCCCCGAGGCCAGCGTGGCATTTGGTTGCCACGTGGTGGTGTGGGGAGGAGGGCATCTAGGAGGATTCAGTTGCTACAACGGATGAATGCTTTTCTCCTGAAATAAGTTCTGGCAGGACCGAATTAGTTACCATGAGAAAGGGTGGATGTAAGGTGAGACTGTTCCTCCCACGCACACCTGCTTCCCTTCCACTTTCTGCCATGAGCTGTGCAGACTGAGGCGCTCACCAAATGCAGTTCCCAGTCTTGGACTTCCCGACTTCCTGAACCATGAGCCAAAATAAACCTCTTTCCTTTGTCAGTTATTCGGTCTCTGGTATTCTGTTACAGCAACAGAAAATGCACTCAGAGGATGATATTTATTTATTTGCCGTGCTGGGCATCAAGCCCCAGCCTTCACCTTGAGCTATATCTTCAGTCCCTCCCCCATCTTTTTTTTTTTATGAGACAGAGAACTAGTCACTAATTTGCCCAAGTTGTCAGACTGAACTCGACCTCGCAGTTCTCCTGCCTCAGCCTCCTAAAGTGTTGGGGTGACAGGTCTGTGCCACTATGCCTTGCTTTCCCCTGTTCTAGAACTGCTGCTTCATGCTGTAGTCCAATCCCAGTCCAGAGACGCAGGAGGTGCAAAGAAGCTTAAGTGTCCGCCGGCAGGGGGCGCTGTAAGGCGTATCCAAGTCGCGCTAAAAGCCCAGTTGAAAAGCAGGATCAAAGCCTACGTGATACAGGACACTGCAGCCTACACCCTGCTGCAGTCAGGGCGGCCCTGAAGGGCCAAGAACAGATCCGCAGCCCTTCCCAGAGCCGAACTTTGTGGTGATGGCTCACCACAGTCACTCTTCTGATCCTGCTCCCTGCCCCTCCTCTCTAGACCCCCAAATCCTGCAGGCTACGCTCCAGCCCAGCGTCCTCCCAGGGGACACCTCCGGTCTACTGTCCAAGGGGCTTAGAGAAGGGAAAATGCATGAAGCAAAACGACACCTAGCCCCGGAGAGCTACTTCCCCAATCCCTAGAAGTTAGACAAGACCAAGCTACACCACGTGGCCCTGGCTGCTGACTCCCCTCTCCCTTCGGAGTTAACTGTTTTTTTATCAAGTGTTCTACCTCTGGGATCCGTTTGGCAATTTCTTTTCTGTTTTTGGCTAGAAAAGCATCCATTCTGTCTAGACTTCAAAATCATCTCCTGAAAGGTGCACACGAGTGCTCCAATTTATCTTGTACCTGCAGCTCTGACTGCTGGTAAGTCCTTGTCTCTGAGTCTGAGCAGCGAAGCAGGGTGCACACGCACATACACACACAGGCCATTCTGAAGACAAAATGTAGATTCTGGCTCAACAACACAGCAAGGGGAGCAAAGGAAACGGAGGCTACGGTTGAAACCTGAATTGATGACCGCAGGAGCAAAATTGAAATAAACTTGCCAGTGTGTAGAGCAAAGGAGAGAGGTGGCACAAAACATGAAGGAAAAAATGCAAGGGCTGGAGGAGGGAGCTGTGAATCTAACTCTACTGGAGCTCTGGGAGGGAAAAACAGAAAATCACGGCAAAAGGACAACAGGCAAATATCAGAAAGTTTCTGAATGGAGTCTAGTGGGTTCTCTGGAAGTGTCAGATATCGATATCACATGCAGAAAGTTAGGGGCAGTGCCTCAAAGGAAATTCCTATCATATCCTAGAAGCAAAAGCACTGAACTACTCCAGTAGTACTAAGTCCGAGAGTAGTGGTGGGGGTTGGGAGAGAAGGGGCCAGAGGCGCCCATGCCTCTCCTGGGATGGGGAGGAGAAGGGAAGCGTGCAGGATGTGATAAAAAATCTGCAGGCTGTTAAACCTCATATAAACAAACTGAATCATCTCATAGAAATATATAGCTGTCAGAGATTAAAAACCGAGAACATTGCATAGTGTTTTAAAAATACTCACTTAGGACAGATTGGTGAGAACGGATCAGATTAAAGAAATGGAAAGTAAAGAAGGCAAATACAAACACATGAAAAGCAAGGTGGCAAGAGCTAGTCTAGACCAGGTGGAAGGCCGGGTTAGACACAGCATAGGAAGAAGAACCGGACAGTGCACAAACGTACGTGATCAATTTATGAAGAAGACGATAACTCATACACTGCCAGTCCAAAAGAACATATGAGCTAAACATACAAAGCCAAGGCTACTAAAAATAGAAGAACTTCATTTCTAAATTTAAGGTGAAATATTTTAATATTATTCCTCCTGAGTTTTTCACAACTAACAAATAAATTAAATTAGGCATAGACATTTACAAGTTCTGAAAAATTAACTTTGACTTTTATATATATATGCATACATCTGATCTTTAATTGTTTTGGATACAAAATGCATTTATTTTCTTTCCATAAATCATGTAAAATATTGAGCATGTTCTTTGACCTTAAAGAAATGTTTTAAATATTCTAAAAACTATCTTGTAGATATAAGATAGAAACCACTTTTTTGATCATACAGCATTAAAATTAGAAACTAGTAACAAAAAGATGGGCAAAATCCTAACTGCTCAGAAATTAAAATATACAATCCTAGAAAATCTTAAGACCATAAAAGGAGTTTAAAAGAAAAGTATAAATTCTATAGATGTCAATGAATTGACCACTTCATTAAAAACTCTATCAAAAATACTATTTTAATAAAATATTAATAAGTTAATTAAATTAATAATTCCAATGATAAAATTAATAGGTTTAAGTGCTTTATTATTTAAATTTAAATTTTAAATAATCTAGAATTTAAGAAAGTAAAACAAAAAGGTTTAAAAGCTAGAGATCAGTAACTCATACAGAAAAAAGTTGAACTGAAAGAACTAAAACATTTTTAAAGCAGGAGAAAAGAAATATAAATCTAGAATCAGGTACTTCGAGGTCGGGACATAGGACAGCAGAAGTATTCTTATGCAACATGCACAAGGTCCTGTGTTTAATCCTCAGCACCCCCCACCCCCCCCCCCCACACACACAATGTTTAAGAGAAGCTGACAGATGACCTCTGCTTGTAATCCCAACTACCTGGGGGACTGGGGAAGGGGAATCAGAGGTTTGAGGATAAACTAAAAAATTTAAGGAAACTCTGTGTTTTAAAAAAAAGAGAAAAGAACATACTTCAAAAATCACACTAACATGAAATAAAACCTCATGAGACTGGTAAAGGAAAAAGTGAAAGAGATTAGTAATGTGACAGTAAACACAAATACAAAGAAATTCAAACACTTTCAAGACATTAATATATGCAATTTTCAATGATCATTTTAAGTTCTGGAAGAAATGGATGATTTTCTTCCAAATATAAGTTACCAAAATTAACCCCTGAAGAACTGGAATTCTTGAGCAGCAATTAACATAGAAGAGAGTTGGGAAAGTGTAGGAGAGCTACCATCTCATAAACAAATAAACATCTAATAAACACACATTGTGAAAAGAGGGAAAGCCTCTTTGATTGGCTTTGAAAAAAACAGTATAATGTTACTGCCACGAACTGGTAGATTATCATAACAAGAAAGAGGGCAATTTTGCATGTTTATACAATTTTGCATGTTTATACATGTTTAAACATTCTACCTTGTTAGTAAATAAACTCCAAAGTTTAAATAAAATGCTATAATAAAGCAGAATTTAAACAAGCAATGGAAACTAACTCAATATTTGGAAATCTATCAACGTAGTCCAGAATTAATACACTAAAGAATAAAGTATATAATTCCATCAATAAAATCTGAAACAATATTTGTTGTTTCTGCAGCCATTCCTAATAAAGTAGATGCACAACAATAAAAGAAGGAAAATGCTCAAATGTGACTATAATAAAATAAAAATTAAATATAATTGTCATAATAAATTATTAACTATTATATCACACAAGTATAACAAAAACAAATATTAGTCTGTCAAATTATTAAAAATATCCACTTGTTCTGTTCGTGTTTTTGGATTTGTTTCTTCTGGTATGTTCAATGGACCCAAAAAAGCATAAACATTAGAAAAGACAAAATGTTTTCTTTTTTGCTAGAGAAATTATTACATTTCTTAAATGCAATAGGTTCTAGTTGGAAAAAATACACTTATGGCATATGAGAGAATTTGGTAAAGTTGCAGGATATAAGGTAAATATATAAAACAAACAGCATTCTAAGCCGAATGTGATAGTACATGCAGGCAATGCCAGCACTTAGGAGGCTGAGGCAGAAGAATCGCTGTGTGTTCAAGGACAGCCTGGCTTACATAGTAAGTTCAGGACTAGCATGCACTATAGAATAGAACCCTGTCTCATAAAAAGATAAATAAATAAAAGCAGGACACAGTAGAGCAATTAACGCTTTATTTATGGCAGAAAAATCATAGATTAAGTCAATACAATATAATGCACTTGTAACAAACATTTGCAGTGCAGTAGGTCGACATGATTAAATTTACAGTTGTACTAAGTGAAGAGTCAGAAGAAAAAGTCAGGTTAAGAACTTGGGACAGTAATCCATAGGAGAGCAGATTTAAATGACCCACAAACATGAAACACAGTTACATTCTGAAATAGGGACAGGGAAATAATACGTAAAGTAACAAGGAATAGCAACTTTATGTACATCCTGCAGGCAAAAACGAATAGACTGGGATTATCTACAGTTTGCTTGTCTGGAGACACCTGCAGGAGCAGGGACATTTTGGAAACTGATCTGGCAATATCTGTTAAAATAATATGCTAAAAGTAAAGCAATCTCATTGCTCAGAATTTACCCCATAAAAAGAAAAATGCCAGTGAATAAGGATACATATGAGAAAATCCTGCTTGCCATGGGTGTGGGAGAGGGGAGTAAATGCACACCAGCACTTCACTTTCTATCATTGCCCCTTATCATGATCGTCTGTTTTGTGACCTTTTAACAAGGTGCCTTGGATCTGTGACAGTGGGCCGAGAGGGAGCTTCACAACATAGTACTGAGTAAGCAAAACAAAATAAACTAATAAATAAATTATAATCCAATTAATGTAAAACACTGACAAAAATTCCCAATAAATGTGTATATGCCTTGTTGAATTAGTGCGATGCCCCAGTGCAATCTCCTTTTCATTGCTACTCTGGTGCTTTGGTGTGTGTGTGTGTGTGTGCACGTGTGTGCATGTATGCGTGCATGTGCAGGATGTAGGATGCAAAAACAAATACAGAAGGGCACATGGCACACACCAGTCCACACTGGCTGGGGCTGGGGTGAGGGGTTGACAAAAGTAGGTCAGAAAGAAGAGAAGGAAGTCAAACCGAAGTGAACAGTGGTTGCCTTAAAAATGGGTAAAAAACAGTCACATGCATATAAAGTTATACAAGTATGTTCATGCAGAAATAAATGTAAAGCTCACTAAAACAAAAAGGTGAAGGAGTGTGTACACAGGAGGAAGAGATCACTTTCCGACTGGCTGAACAATCACATCAAAAAGCCAATTTGGAGGCAAGATCCAGAGCTCTGCCCTCAGCCTGGCTCTTGGCACCGTTCTGGGAAAGACACAGAAACCGTGTCCACTGCACGTGGAGAGGAAGGGAAGAAAGGTGAGCTCGCTATTATACTTGAGGGCAGAAATAAGATCTGAAGCAAGCAAGAGACAAAGCCCAGAGCTGCAAAGGGGACATCAATCAAACTACCAAAGTTTTCCCTTATTCACAATTTTACTTTTCGTAGTTTCAGTTACCCATGACCAACCTTGATCCCAAAAAGTGTCAAACAGAAAAATCTAGAAACAAACAATTCTCAAGTCTTAAATTGTGTATTGTTCTGAGTACTGTGGTTCAGATTCCCCCCATCCCAGGACATGAGCCACCTCTTTGTCCTCCACCTCTGTGCTGTATAAGCCTCCTGCCCCCAAAGTCACTCAAGGACCATCCAGGCTACCAGGTGGACTGTCACTGTGCTGTGTTACCTGTGACCATGTGTCCCTTATTTCACTTAATAATGATCCTAAAGCTCAAGAGTAGTGATTCAGGGGAGGAACCAGGGGATGAATCACAGAAGGACAGATTAGCTCTACATACAGTGTGTTAATGTCTTCAGTGTGTGTGTATATGCATATTATTTACACTATAAATACCAAATATACTACACAAACTAGATATGCTGTATGCACTAGATATGTATAAATGTATGCTAGATATGTATACTATGTATATGGTTTGATACGACCTGAAATTTTAGGCATCAATTAGGGGTCTTGGGATGTGTCACATTCAGATGGGGGGAATTACTGTAAATACGAGGTCCTGCTTCTAGGTTTAAAAGCACCCATTTAACTTTAATCATGTGTATGAACTGTCAGTTTCTTGTGTGTGTTTCATGAGGATTTTGGTCTTGTCTCACTCATCATTGACCCCCCATGACACACCACCAGGAAGAATGTCTGGCCCATGGCCTGTGCTGGACACAGCCCAGGCGGTGTTCAGGGGATGTTAGGCTGTGGTGAAAGGGGTCCATACAAAGAGAAGGAAAGGCAGATCAGAGAGGCACCATGACCCCAAATTCTTTGCTAAGATTTGTTGCCCCCTGAGCACTTTGGGAAATAGGTACTATTAGGTCTACTTTACAGATATAAAAACTGACAGTCCAACTTTACTACTTGCTCCAAACTATAAAGTACTACCAAAAAACCCCACAGATTTGAACTCCAAAATTTGCTTCAGGAAAACTAATTTTATTTTAAAATCTTATAAGCATAAGTCTGGGAAGTCCTGTGGGCAAGAAGCCAGGGTGAGCTGGGGTCCTGGGGTTGGCTCCAGGCACATCCCAGCTGCCACCACTGCCCCCTGCAGCCGAAGCAGCTGCTTTGCATCTATTTTTTGCCATATTCCCTCTGAATAAAGAATTCCTTGGCTAAAGAAAAATAATTTAAAATAAATGATCTCATTCAGCCTGCCTTGGTCTCCATTACAGAGTTGAAAAACACAGTATCCCCAAGAGGAACTAAACTGCTCCAGCTCATGCGGGCCAGCCAGGGTTGGCCCCAACACCTGGGCCTCTCCTGCAGTCTGCGAGCACTGGGGGCTGTCATTAGGTGAAGCACCCTACAGAGGCATGCTCTTCTCTCCCTGAGCCCCGCTTGTCTGGTTCCTCCCTACCTCGTACCCTGCCCTGTGTGCCCGTAGACTGCCTTGGCTGGCTGTCCTCCCAGGAGGCCATGCAGAGGGCAGACATCGCAGCAAGCTTCTTGGGTCCTGTCGCTCTTTCTTCAAGTGCATCTGTTTTTCCAGAGGGAGGTACTATATCCAGATGCTTAAAAGCCTATTTAGGGCCCCCTGAGGAGTGCCCGAAGCTGCCCCACCCCGGGAAGCCTCTGAGTGGCTTGCTAGGCTGGTTCCTGCCTAAGCTTGCTTGACAGGGGATGTGGGCTCTGTACTGCTCCCTACTTTCTTTCGAAAAGGGAATGCCTGAAGACCTTGTCGGCCCCTCTCCCTCAGGTCTCTTTATGTCAGCCACTGACCTGAACCTGGGCCACTCGGGTCTGGGGCAGGACACCAACTTTGGGGTGCCTGCAAGATGGAAGGAGGCTGTCATTAGAGCAAGAAAGGTTTTGTGAGATGAGTTACACAGGCCAGAGTAAGCACTGCGGCAGCCTGGTCTTGCTGTGCCATCTGAAACGTAGGCCTGCATGGGCGGGGGGCGGGGGGGGGGGCAGGTAACAGTACCCTGCAGGCCTGGGGACACGCAGCCTGACAGCCACAGCCGAGTGTCCTGGAGCAAGTCACTTGTCCTTTGTCATCCTGGGTATGTATCTCATCGTCAAAATTTAAGACCCTTAAAAGTAAGGACACAAATATTTTGAACTAAAAAGAACTCCTCTAGTTACATAATGGTTTTGCTCACGCGAGAGTGTGTTTGTGTGTGTGTGTGTGTGTGTGTGTGTGTGTGTGTGTGTGTTTGCTTGACATACTTTTTTTTGGCTCGCTAATGGTGAATGAGGATTTCAGGAAAAGCTCCATGGGCTGGTTTGTTTGTTTGTTTTGTTAAATTTTTTTTGAGTCAGGGTCTCCCTCTGTAGTCCAGGCTGGTCCTGAACTCACTGTGTAACTTACTATAATCCCCCCCACCCCACTCAGCCTCCCAAATACTGAGATTATAGGTGTGCAACCACCATGCTTGGCGGCATTGTTCTGAGGAAGGGTGTCAGGTAGGCTGTAAAAGTCAGAGGTCACCTGAGGCTGCTGTCATTCTACAGCTCAATTGAATGAGAAGTTCTCATTGACTCATTCAAAAAGCTGGCCATTAGCCTTCAGGGTCTTCAGTAAACTCAGCTGGGCAGCTACCAGAGAGGCTCCACACCACCTCCCCTGTGGGCTATGCTTCCCCACAGCACTGTGGAGAAGTACTGGGACTTGAACCCAGGCCCTTTCCCATCCTAGGCAAGTGCTCTACCACTGAGCTACCTTCTAGCCCTGTAGTTAATTTCTTACAAGGTAAACTGTGACTCTAAAAGCAAGTACTCCAGCCGACCAAGCTTAGCTAAAACTTTTCTAAAATTTCCATTCAACAAGATTTGAAAAAATTAGAGCCTTTCAAAATATTGTATTTTCCATTACTAAAAAAAGAAGACTATAGATAAACACAAAGTAAATCGTGTTTCAAGGAGACAGTGCCGAGAGTTCAAAGTGTCTTGTCATAGGCTGTTTAGCACTGAGAACCTTGCCTGCCACTTCACCACTGATACTTTACGGCAGGGTGGCTTGCTGGTTACTCCTTCCAGGCTGTCCATAGTGGCAAAGAGTAGAAATTGCCAATGATTCCTCAGCACTACCAGTGTTAAGAAAAAACTTACCATGTGAGACAGCGATTATAAGCGACTTTGTTCTCTGTGACCTAGGGTCTCGTGGGCATCTGCAAGCTGATCCTGGCTGTGAGGTCGGGGAGGTCTGACCAAGCTTTGTCTTCTTTGTCTTGTCTGTATTCCTGCAGCCTCTCTGGGCTGCCTTGGTCCGAGTCCGGGACACGAGTGGTCACAGCCAGTCACACACATCTCTGGTCTCCCGGTTGTTCTCCTGGTTCTGCCTTGCTCTGTGACTGATGTCTGCTCCTCCCCCAACACCCCCACCTCAGCAGGGCTGAGATTCTGGGGTCAGCACCCATGGCCATCCCTGAGTTACATGGTTGGGACCATTGCTGTGGTTACCTGGGATGATACCGTTGGGGCTGGCCTTCTGGCACACGCCTTGTCCCTTCGTGCCTTCCTTACTCTCATTCTTCCCGTAATTGTTAGAGATGAAGAGAATCCTTTAACACAGCAAGGTTCATATTACCCGCTGGTACCAGGAAACTCCCCCTGTCCTCTTAGGCCTGTCACCTGCTCCTTGGCATCCAACCTCCCTGTCCCTCCTGCATGGCAAAGGCAGGTCCTTACAGCTAGCCGAGGTGACAACATCTTGCTGATAAACCTCATTGTTCCCACACTGAGCCAAGTTGCTGGTTTCTATCTTTCCTTCTGGTCCTAATGGCTGCACTGTGGAAGCACATCTCCTGTGACCACCACCTGGCTAGGCTCATGGACTTCTGGATCTCAGCCTGTTGGCCCGTGGCGGCACTGATGGGTGGAGTCCCTCCAGAGCGCGGGGACAATCAAGCATCAGTGGGGGCACCCAAGTGTCTTCACTCTCTGCTCTCACTACAGATGAAATTTCCACAAGGGCTGCTGAAGGAGCAGGGAGGCCTGGGGACCCTGCGAGGTAACTGCAGCTGACAGCTTGTAGCGTTTACGTATGGGGCACCGAATTGGAGCATTAGAGCAGATGGGGCAAATTTGGGACTTTGGTGACAGCATTAGCATTTGCAATCTGCCCATTGGTTACCCTCAGCAGTGCCATGGCCCCACCAGGGGCTGAGAGTGTTACTGTAAGGGGCAGGTGAGGTGGGGAGAGTTAGCAAAGCAACTGCAATGCCAGTGTTAGAAAGTGTGCTTCATCTATGTGTATGAATTAGGGGACAGAGCAAGAGACCCAGCTTCAGCTGTCGTGGAGTAAATAGAGAAAATCAGAAAGTAAGGAAAATGATTCTCCCTACTCTACAGGCAGGAAGATGGTCCCCTGTTCAGAGGACCACCAAAGGAAGGAAAGGGAGAGAGTGGGTGACCCAAGGTATCAGAACATTCTAGCTAGCAGTTGGCATGTCTGTTGAAGGACTGGCAATATTTCTATGGCTCTGTTTTATTTTATTTTTATGTATAATTTTTGTGGAGCTGGGGTTGGAGCCCACAGCCTTGTGCATGCTAGGCAAATTCTGTGCTGCCCAGCCATGTCCCCAGGCCCATTGTCCCAGTTTAGATAGGAGTTACCCGTAGAATATTTGGTGATGATGCACCTACACTGTTCAATGTGTTAACACTGGTCACATTTGATAGCTACTGAGCTCTTGAAATATGGCCCAGTGCATCTGAGGACTGGCAATTTTTCATTTATTTAATTTTAGTTAAATGTATGTATCTATATGCAGTTAGGGATAGATGAGCTAAACAGATTTGCTCCGATTACGTAAGATAATTTTACTTCTTTCATTGACTACTTGACTTTCTTTTTTTTTTTTTTTTTTGAGACAGGGTCTTGCACTGAAGCCCAGGCTGGCCTTGGACTCACGACAATTCTCCTGCTTCAGCCTCCCGAGTGCTGGGATTACAGGCATGCGCCACCATGCCCAGCTTACGTGGTGCTGGGGAATCGACTCGGGTACTTAGCACTTGGCTTAGTGCTTGCTAAGCATGCACTTTAACCGCTGAACCGTTCCTCCAGCCCACCTCTTTCATTGAAAACTAATGTGCAAATAATACTCAGAAATGCTCAAAGTGGCACTTGCTAGTCATAACAACCAAAAGACGGAACCAGCCCAATGTCCATCAACAGGTGATTGGATAGACAAATGCAGTACATTCACACAGTGGGATATTATGCAGCTATAAAAAGAGAATGGAATACTGACACATGCTTCAACATGGATGTCTGTTGAGAACATGATGGTAAGTGAAAGAAGCTGGACACAAAAGGCTACACATCCCACGATATCATTTACATGCAGTGTCTGGAATAGATACATCCTTAGAGACAGACGGTAGATTAGTGGTCGCCAGAGGCTGGGGAAGGTGGAATCCTGCGGGGATTGACTGCTAATGGGTGTGGTATTTCCTTCAGGGGAGATTAAAAATGTCCTGGAACTAAATAAAGGTCACAGCTGCACAAAATTATAAATGGATTGAAACCAGCAATGGCCAATTCTATGTTATATGTATTTTAGCACAATAAAACCAAACAAAATGAAAACTGAAACAAAAGATAGCATTCTCTCTTTATTTCTTGGGAAAAGAAAGCAAAGCCTCTGGCTCACTGGAATTTTGCCCCAGGCTGTGTTCAGTGTCTTGCTGCTGCCTACCTGCTCCTAGGACAGAGGACTTGCTCAGAGGCGGTGACTCCCAGCTACCTCTGGAAGGTGCCCCGCAGAGCCCTAAAGAGGTAGGGGTAAGATAAGCTGCCCAAGCCAAGGTCCCCCCATCCTCCCAGGGGTACTGGGGGACAGCAACATTGCTTTGAGAATTGGGGGTGCTCAGCCCCTCCTCTGTAGTACCTTGGGTGCAGCACGCAGCACTAGGGTGATTTCCAGCCCCTCCAGCCCAGGCCCCTCGAGGCAAACCTGGCCCTATTAATCAGGAGATGGTGCTCTTTGCTCAGACGCCCCTCCTCATGGAGTGGGCCCACATTCATCCAGGATGCTGAACAGAGCTTCTAACCTTTTTCTGGCAGTCTGCTGGGAGCCCCGCCTCCCCTCACACCAGCCTGTCCACAAAAGGACAAGGTGTCATCCTTTGGGGGGGTGCCACTCAAGAAGTGGTTTGGGTTGAAATGACTCACAAACTAGACCATACTCCTGGTTCCCAAAATCAATTTTCACTGTCGCAGCCCTTGAGACCACAGCAGGAGACCTGTTCCCCACCCGTCACATGAAATTAATGAAATTAATTGTGAAAACGTCGGGTCAAGAGAAAAATGACATCCAGACTAGGACATGGGAGAAAGAGAAGTAATCTCTGCAGGAAGCTCAGACCTCAGAAGTGCTCCTCAGAGTCCCAGGGCACGTTCTCTATGCACAACCACACCCTGTGCAATCTTTAGCTTCAAGTGACAGTCTCACAGCTTCTGACTCTGCCTGCTGCCCTCAAAAGACCCACGAGGCAAGGGCATTAGTGACAGGCGGATCTGAGCTCATGTTTCAGCTCGGCTACCTACTAGCTGAGACACCTCAAATATAAGTCATCCTCAGTCTCCCCAAGGGTTTCTGTGTCTGTACAGTGGGTAGAAGAAAATCTGCTTGATGGAGTTGTCATGGACATCATGACATAATGTCCTGGGAAACCATTAACCCTTGGCTATTAGGAAAAAGTAATTATAGTTATGGTTATAATTATGTACATGATCAAACACAGCTAATACAGGAAAGAAGGTTTCCAACACGTGGGCTATGTCACAAGCGTAGAGCCCTGGGGGTGCAGGAATGGGAAGGGAGTCAGAGGCTTGGGAAGGAGTCTTTGCACAGCCACTGGCTGGGGAAAAAGCCCTACTGGTCTTTTATTAAGCCTAAGTCCCATCTTGTGTCTATGAAAACGAAAGATTCAGGCTCCTCCAGAAATGGGTTCCCAGCAACCAAGAAAGTCTTATTGTGGGCCTGGAAATAGCTCTGTTAGTTTTCCCCAAGGTGAGTCCACCTTCTCCCTGTGGCCCTCTCCAGCCCTTCATCTATCTGGGGCCCATAAATTTGCATCCCACCCCAGGCTCAGGTGATCCTCCCTGCACATACCAGTGTAGACAGGCCTGACCCTGTCTCGCAGCATGCTGTGGTAATCCCCCCGGCTCCATCAGCCCCTTGGCTCCTTTCTCACACTGCATCCCACAGGGCTGGACCAGACACAGCCAGCCTTCTGCCTGCCCACTGCTATGGTTTGGGTGTTTGTGTTCCCTCCAAAATTCATGTTGACAGTTAATCTCCAGCACAGCAGAAGCAGAGGTGGAATCTTTAGGAGGTAATTAGGCACAAGGGAAGACAGCACCTTATACAAGGAAAGGAGAGAGCTCTCTGGGTATGATCTCCCCACACCCTTCTGTCCCTTCTCAGGACACAGCAGCAAAAACACATCATCCTGGAAGCAGACACGGGGCCCTTACTAGACACCAAAACCGCGGGTACCTTGATCTTGGACTCCCACCTCCAGAGCTGTGAAAAACACACTGTTACTCTTTGTAAATAACCCAGTGACAGGTATTTTGTTATAACTGCAGGAGTGGACCAGGCCACCCACCTGCAAGGCGAGAGTGTTTGAGTTGAAAGCCCCCAAAGGCTGCCCCCGCTTTGACAAGCCTACAGCAGTTCTAACCCTTAGTGTCCTTCATTTGTAAAATGCAACCTGTGGGAGCAGCTGAGAGACAGGTGGGATGACTCATGCTGGAGGACCCAAAACCCCAATTAATTAATTCTCCTCTATGTGGCTCCCATTTATCTCACCTCCATTAACCTCTGAGTCTGCTGATTGTGAGAAAAGTCCATGCAGGGCTGAAGCAAGCTGTTCTTGTGGTGTGTCTGCCCACTGCTCTTTCCTGACGTTTACTGTTGGGGAGCAGGAGGCCGAGCTACAGGTGGCCAGGGAGAGGGGCTTCTGGAATGGCCTCTGAGGAGCAGACAGTGAGACACACCTCCAGGTCCCTCCCCGGGCACCATTCTGCCACCCCATCCCAGGCGCCAGGGCCCCTTGGGAATATGCCATTGCACCAAAAGCTCCAGCCCTGCAGGCATGCCAGTCACTAGCTACTCAAGTGGCTACTCAAGTTTCATGATTAAAATTAAACTCGATGAAAAATTCAGTTCCTCAGTTAAATTAGCCATGATTCACGTGTTCTGCAGCCCATGTGGCTGTTGGCGCCGTACTGGGGCCAGAGAACCCTTCCACGACCACACTGGAATGTGCAAAACGCTGCTCGGGGCATAGAAAAGGAGATGAAAGGGTTCCCTGGCATCAGAGAGTGCCAGAGATGGGTCGTAACCCACCCTGAGGCCAGACACCTGTCCCTCTGATACCCTAGTGTGTCTGCAATGCCCTGTCCCTTGTCCTGAACTCTACAGCAGAGGAGTCGGCTGTGCCTTTGGAAAGAAAAGTAGTTGTCACGTTCAGAAGCCTAGACGGTGGCTGAGCTCCCAGGCGTCCTCCTCTCTTGCGGCACTCCCAGGAGGGTGGGGTGAGGCATTGTTGGAAGAAGACAACACCAGATCTTCGAGCATTTTCCGCTTGGCAGCGGTTCGGCTACAGGCTTTCCTTATGTGTACTTAATCCTTTACCACCGGGCTATGAGATCAGGTAAATTGCCATCCTCCCTGGTGGCTCCTCGAGATCAGGGACTGCTGAGTTAATATTTGCCAATTTCTCAGAGCGGTGCCTGGAACACACAGGAGCCATGCAGGTGTTTGTTAAAGAAGAACGAATCTCCCTCAGATCTACTACACGAAGCGAGTTAGTGGCAGAAGAAGGGTGCGGATTCTGGTCCGCACAGGCTCTTCTGCGATACCCGGTGACCTTCAAACTGACTTGGAAGATGTCCAGTATTTTCTGATCATCCCATTCCCCCTGTACAAGGGCCCTAAATTCCTTTGGGGAATCTGCTCTTCCTCCCTGAGGCTGGTCCCTGCAAGCTGTAAACTCTGGTGCCCTGCCCTGCCCTGCCCAAGAAATGAGCATTATACCAATGGGACTCTTTCTCTGCCAGGACTTCGAACCAATCCTCAGAGGCACAGTGCAGAAACTCCCACACCCAGCACCAGTGCCTGGCAGGGAGCCCAACCAGGTTCTATGCCCCGATGCCCACAGCTGCCTGTAGTCTGTTCTCTTTCTAATCAGCCTTTCCAGCTTCTGGATACTTTTGTGAGTTGTCTGACAGGAGCCCTTCATTCAGTTTCTTTTCTTTTCCTGCCTTCCTTTTATTTTCTATCTTTCTTTCTATGTACTGGAAATTGAGCCCAAGACCTACCCACTGAGTTATATTACCAGTTTGTTTTCATTTCTTGACACCAGGGTCTCATTAAGTAGCTAAGTTGCCCAGGCCGGGCTTGAACTTGTGACCCTTCTGCCTCACCTTCCCAAAACGCTGAAATTACAGGCCTGTGCTACTGAGCCAGGCTTTAATTCCCTTTTGATAAAACCAAACAGACTTGGTTTTTGTGGTTTGCAATTAAAGAAGCTTCTTCAAAGGAATATGGAACCACAGCCCTGAAAAACAATGGCCAGGAGGCAGAGAGAGAAGGAAGAAGCCCAAAGAGTGGAAAGACTTGGGTCTCAGCCGCCATTTTCCCTCCCTGGATGATCCTGCGCAGCTCTTCTGAAGGAGAAGCTGAGAGCGATGGGGGAGACCAAGTGACCCCGCACACCCCAGGGTCACCCTGTGGAGCGCCGTAGGTCAGACTCGCGGACCCAGAGTCAGCGAGCCCTGTCGTGAGCCGCGGAGTCGGGGGAGCTTGGTACGCAGCGCTGTCGTCGCTGATGGACATCACTAGCCTGGAAACCAGGGCGTTAAAGGCTCTCATGACGCGGTGCCGGTCATGCTGCGGGGAGCCCCTTGCCAAGTCCCGGGTATTGGAGTGTGCTGTCTCATTTAACCATACATACACCAGAAGGAGTCGCTCCTGTTACTTTCTTCTCGCCGAGGCTCAGCCTAGATGCGCGGCTGGTCAGCCTCACCACAGCTAGAGGCTGGCAGCGCTGCAGCCGGCGGCCTGGCGTGCCGGTCCGCGCGCTGCCTCTGCTCACCCCGCCCCTGCTCCCCTTTCCCCTGACACTGGGCGACATTCCAAGCGTGGGACACAGAGCTTTAGGTCCAGAGAGCCTATTCCAGGTCCCAGTCGAAGGTATGAGGGAATGGGCTCTGTTTCTTGCCAGGAATTCGTAGCCGGCTGCTTAGTCATAGTGAACGATCCTGCGTGTCCTTCCCTGAGTTCCCCTCGCGTTCGCAATTCCTTCTTCATCCGCCTTGCGAGTCTGGTGCCAAGTACCCAACTACCGCTGAGGTACCTACTTCCCGCAGAGCTCAAGGACCGGTCACCTCCCCCAGGGTCCCACCTGTCTCGCATGCGTAGGATGCCCCGTCAGGCCTCCTTGTTCCAGTCTGACTCTCTAGAACCGCCCTCCCCTCTGGCCAGAGAAGGGTCCTTCTGAAGTGCACCCTGACCTGCTCTCCGCGTTGCTTAAAGCATTTTACTGACATTTCATCAACCTTAAAACAGTGACTCCCAGCCTACCCATGGCCTGCAGCCTCTGCACCAACTACCTTCCACCCCAGACTCCTCTGCCACTTCCCCTCTGTGCTCCCGATACTCTACACATTCAGCTGTTCGGCCAGGGGCTCCCGGCTTTCTCTGACCACAGGCATTTGCATGTTCTCTCTCTCTTACTAGGACAGCGTTATGGATTGGATCTGTCTGGGATGACCCCTGAAAGCCTCATATATTCGAGTACTGAAACTACTTATGGATTCCATGTGCTGCTAAGAGGTAGGGCCTGCTCAGGAGGGGTGGATTATAGGTGTGTGGTAGAGGACAGATGTGTGGTAGATTATGGATTGCAGGAGCGTGGTGGATTAGAAGTGTGTAGTACCTTACTGGGCATATGACCTGAAAGGGGTGGATCATTGTGGCTTAACCTGGAAGGGTGGGTCACTGGGACATACCCTGGAAGGACATGTCCCAGCTCAGTCTCCTCCTCCCTGATTTGGCTTCCTGCCACACATAGTTAAGCCTCCGCCATGGGCTTCCACCACGGCTGGCCGTCCCTGGATGAACTGACACCTTCTGAAACCGAGAGCTAAAATAAATCTTTCCTCCCCTAAATTATGGACATCAGGTATTCCGTCACAGCAACAAGAAAGTCACCAAGACAGGGCCCCGTCCTCCCAGCCTTCCCCCCGTGAGCGTCTGCTGATGCTTCACATCACCTTGGTTTATTGCCTTCCAAACAGCATCCATCTACCCAGAGTAGGCTAGATTACCAACCACAAGCCCTAAAAAATCATGCTCCCTCCCTCTACGAACCTCAGAGCAGCTGCCAGTGGTGCATTTATTGTATGATTGGATTACGGCTGCTCCTCTCAGTGAGGCCCTTCAGGCTCTGCAGGGAGGGACAGTGTTAATCTATTCCCAGCCTTGGCACCCGGCCCGCCACTGAGCAGTACCTGATAAACACCAGGATGAATGAACACATGAAAGAATGCATGATTGGCCCCTCCCCCAAGACCTGCCCCTTCCACAGCCTCCCCCTCAGGCTGGCCCAGCTCCACGGAGCTGCATCTCAGGCCCAAAGTTCAGGGACCATTCTTGACTCTTCTTCTCTCTTACGCTTTGAATCCGTACGCCAGGCAATCACACCCACTCTGCCTTTTCCCTATGCTGAGAATTCAGAGGCTTCTCATGTCCCCCTGAGCCCATGCCACCCACAGTGTCACCATCTACCACTTGCATCTCCATTGCAGCCTAACTGCTCTGCTCCCCTCTGTGGTCTCTGGTCTCCTAGAGCACAGCGGCCCGCCACAGCACTTGGCCAGATAGATTAGAGACTGTGCTCTCCCGCTCAAGCCTTCTCTGCGCCCCACTTCAGAATAAAAGCTGAACCCCCTCCTAGCCGCCTTGCCATGTGACCCCTCACTCCTGTGCAGGCTGCTGACCTCCTCCCTGTGCCACACACGTTCCAGGCACAGCCTGCCACAAGGCCTTTCCACCTGCGGCTGCACCTCCTTAAAATGCTCCTCCCCTAGCCGGCTGCTCACCGCTTTCCTTGTTAGCTTCAAACCTTCACTGGAAACTCACCTCTCAACAAGTTCTTTCCCTGCTAGCTGCTTCGTAATGCAACCAGCCTTGCACTTTGTTCCCTTCCTACTTTATTTTTTTCTCCTTAGTATCCACCTCTTCCCAATGTGCCATCTGTTCAACCGCTGCCTGGATGTGGATGCCAACACTGGGGAGCTTTGCCTTCCAGGCACCCACCAACCCAGGGACCAGCCTTGCCTTCAGTGTTCAGGGCTTCTGGGTTCCCTCCCGCCGGCTGCCTGATGTCTGCTCAACTCCAAGCTGCTCACCACATCACAGCCACTTCCTGCTACTCTCTGGGACTGGAAAGTCCGTTCCGCAGCCAGCTGCAGTCCAGATGCAACTAGTCCAGGTGCAACCACTCCAGGTGCAACCAGTCCAGATGTGGTCTCCCCCCGGGGTGTGACCGTAGCTCACAGGAGGTGCAAAGATCCCAGAGAGCAGGCCTCACTGGGGACTGAGAAGGAGGACTTGAGTAAATGCAGAAACAGGCAGGGTAGGGCAGCGAGGCAGTGCCGGTGGGACAGCAGAGAGGCTGGCAGAGCGGAAGGGTGACCTGCCCTCCAAGGTCCCAGTTTGACTGAGTCCAGGACCCATCAGCAAGGAACCAAGTGCTCATGCTGCAAAGCCCGGAGCACGTAGGTCAGAAAACGTTTGCTGAGGGAGCATAAATCAGTCCAGCCGCTATGGAAATGAATAAGGAGATTTCATTAAAAATAAAAAAAACCTAAGATAGACCTGGCATATGATCCAGCTGTAAATCTCCTTGGTGTCTACCCAATGGAATTGAAGTCAGCGTACTATAGGGACATCTGCCCACCTGTGTTTACTGCAGCACAATTCATAACAGTCAAGGCGTGGAACCAGCCCGTCAGTGGGTGAATGGGTAAAGGAAATACGGCACCATTTTATTCAGCCATAGAGAAGAATAAAATTATGTCATCTGCAGCTGAATGGGGGGAACTGGAGATTATCGTGCTGAGCAAAGCAAGCCAGACTCGGAGAGCAAAGAACTGCACATTCTCCCTGATGGTGGGATCTAAAAACCCTGATGGGAAAATACAATGAAACCAGAAGAAGGGAACAGGAGAGACGGAAGGGGTGTGAGAGAGATCAAGTGGTGGCCATGCTCAAAATAGGGAACATATGTTAGAAAACATCACATCGATACCCAGTATTTTGTAAGATTAATGTGCACTACTAAAGGACATCAAAAGAAAATAATTGAAATTTTTAATGTAAAGTGCAGAAGGAAACAGAAAGGGAAAGAAAGATCCACCAAGGAGCAGAGTTGGTCCATGGGACTGAAAAGGAAGGGTGACACCAGGTGACAGCTGCCCCGTGCAAGTTGGGAGTCCCCAGGATGGCTGGAAGAAGAAAGAGCTGGGCAGGTGAGCAGGAAGGGTCTGATCCTAAGGGGTGGGCTTGGCAGGCAGACCCTCCCCTAGGCCTACCCCTGGACAGGGGGCAGCTGGTTCTAGCACAGACCTCTCCTTGCCTTGGCGTTCAGCTTAAGAACTCAGGGTAACTGGCCTACTTCTGTGTCCGAGTCAGCCGGAGATAGCAGACCAGGTGACTGAGGAGGACGAGGGGCAGGCCCTGGGAGTGGGGCCAGGGTCAACTTCCCGATCCCTGATGCAGGAAGACTTTGACACGAGTTGTTTCCAGGACCCCTACCTATGCAATCTGGCTCCTCTGTTTCCTCCCACCCAAGACATCTGAGCACCCAGGCTCCGACTGAAGTTGAGGAACACGGAGTCTCTTCTCCAGGCAGGTCCAGATGAGGAGGAAACAAGGAGCTGATGTGCCATAACGGGCAAGCAGGGCAAGCCGGAAGGGGAGCGAGCGGAATCCTGAGCCGTGAAGCCACTTCCTGTTCTGCATGAACTGGACTAGGGAAGAATCTGTTCCTAAGGATTAGACAGTAGGAAGCCCCCCAAGCGTGCCCCTAGGAAGGCCGTTGGAACTGCAAGGGGGCTCTGGGGGAAGGTTGTTTAGCAGGGGACAATCCTATGTCTCCCTCTCTCTCTGTCTCTGCAAAAACACAGACTGTGGCGGACAAGAGATCAGCTGGCGTGAGAACCAGGTCTCCCTGGGCCCACCACCAACGAAAGAGGGTGAGAAAGGACTCTGGGAAAAGAAAACGAGTCCCCACCCAGGGGCCAGGTCAGGGTGAGAGTGCGGCTGAGTTCCAGGGGCAAGTGCAGTTTGGGCACGGTTCACTTCCCACCCTGGGCTTCATCTTCTCCACCCTCAAGGAGTTGTAAGTTGGCAGCCCACGGCCCCATGTTAGCAAGTACATTTATTTTATTTGGCCCACACAGTAATTTAAAATTTGGATTTATGTTTTTGGTTTTTGTTTGAAAATCAGAAGACCTGAGAGCAGAGTCTGACTCTTGTACAGCAGCCACCGGCCATGCTGGCGGCATCCCGTCTTCTGCCCGGGATGAGGCTCACATGCACAGATGTCCAGCCTCTCTCTACCATGCACCACCAATCAGATTCCTCACCAGGCACCTGTGCAGTACCCAGGATGCCGTGGCTCCAGAGAGTTTAGGCTGTGGGTTTAGCGACCACCCTGCTTGGCTCCCGATCCTAACTCTAAGAGCGGACCGACCTGGAGTAGGCCTTTCCGTCTCTTGGTGCCTCCGTTTTCTCACCTATAAACAGGACCCACCTCTGAGGCTGCCATGAGGATTAATGCGTTCTCACACATGGACAATGGAGAAGGTGCCCAGGGCCCCACCAGCATTCGCTGTGACTAATTCTGCCCCCTCCTGCATCCCGCTCCTTTCCTCCCTCCGACACCCTGGACCTCAAACCCCCAGGTCTCCCTGACCTGCTCGTAGGAGCCATTAGCTTAACAGCACTCACCACCCTTCAGAACTGCCAGGGGGTTAACTGACAGCTTTGGTTTTGGTGTGGTCAACACATGATCAAAATATATGATGAATGCTTTTTTAATTGCACCAAATACACATTGCTGAGAACAGAAGGAGAGGTGTGTTTGAAAGGAAGGGGAAGATTTCAAGTGGGGCTAATGGCTACATCTTTTAAGTGATGCTTTATTTAAATTTCATCATATCTTTGGTTCACCACATAGTCACTCTCCCACAATATACGCACATACAAGCCCTCTTCACATGCATGAACATGTGTACCGGCACACGTGTGTACATGCAAGGGCATGTGTACACAGTCACGTTCCCACCTGTTGGACCCAAACAGTTTCGGGAATTAATCGTCAGGAATTCGCATGTCTGCCACACAGCACAGATGGGATTTGACAGGCGGGTGATTCTGTTTCAGAGCTGACACAGGAAAGATGTGCACTGAGCGCCGTGTCCTGTGCCTTGGGAACAGCTTCACAACTGGAGCAGACAGCAAGTGGCCAAAGTGGGTCTTCATGAGCACTAAGAAGAAGGCTCTGTTTCTCTTCTCCAGGAAGGGACAGACATTAAAAAATAAGCGAGAAGAGAAGCCGTGGAATGAAGTCCTGAGACTTGAAAATAACACCAGGTTTTCATCTATTTTCAGATCCATAGCTATTGTAGGATGCACATATGCATGCTATGCATATGAAATATTTATAACATATACTACATACATATAATGTGTGTGTGCACACATGCATGCACACACACACATGCTCAAGTGTGCAGCCCTGGGGATTAGACCCAGGGGCACTCCTCCACTGAGCTGCAGCCCCAGCCTTTTTTGGGTTCTTTTGAGACAGGGTCTTTCCTTGTTGCCCAGGTTGGCCTCGAACTTGTGATCCTTTTGGCTCATCAGTGGAGTAGCTGGGCAGGTGCCACCACACCACAATGGACTTGTGTGCACATACCCATGTACCTATGCGTGTCTGAGCCTCACTGAGTGTGCCCCTGGGAGGTGATCTGTGCCGTGCTGTGTGTGAGCACTGGTGTTGCCAGTGCAGTGGCTTTTTCTTCTCTGTTCCTTGAAGCCGGGGGCTAGGGCTCAGTTATGTCTGCAAGCTGAGCCCCAATTTAGGAATGGCTTGTAAAACCAGTGTTGGGATTTCTGTACTGTACTCTCTCCAGTGAAAGTGATCACAAAGTAATGAATGCCTGGAATCCACCAGTGAGAATGGTCAGTACCAAGTCAGGCAGACAGTCTGCCAGGGTGACCTAGCCCGGGACACCAGCATGTCAGCACTGAGATGCCACAGACAGAAGGGGTGAACCCCATAGGGCCCAGGCCTAGCTTCCCCTGGGGGGGTGGACACTGCGAGCTCGGAATGTAGCTTATTTGCCTGTGTTTGTTTGGGAGGGGATTCGGGCTTCAATGATAATTTAGACACCTTGTAATTAGCGTTTGCCAGTTTGCATTTTATCCTTGTTGAGCTGTGGTTACCCTTGCCAGAGGAGGGGTGCGCGTGCCCTGCGTTTCCTCTGAACTGGCGTAACCTAGGACCCAAAGGCACAGGCTGCAGAGGAATACCAACGACTCTCATCTAAATAATCTTTGTGCTTTTGGATTTCACATTTCCTTTCAAATTGGAGATGCAAGTTAGTCTCCCTGCTAACAAAACACTTTCTTCATCCTACACTGAATCCCTCAGCAAATCCTCAAATATCTTTGCAAATCTCAAAGATATTAAGGCATTTAACTTTTTTTTTTTTCATTTAGACCTTTGAAGTATGCTGTGACTAGAATAATTTCCGAGTTAAAACATGTCGACTGCATAGAAAATTAGGGAAACCGCCTGTCACCCTGGTACCTGGGCTGATAACTAATTACTTATAGATTTTAAGTCAAATTTGACAAAGATAAATATTTAAATAAAACATATAACCATTTAGAAATACCACTAAGTGTTTTTGTAATTATTGTGTTGGAAGGAATCATGCTCAGATGGTGTTTTCCATCCTCTGGGATGGGCTGGGCAGGAGCCGGGAAGGAGGAAGGCTGCAGTGAGGTGCTGGATTGATCTGCCACATTCCTGAGTGTGTGGGTATGCGTGTGTGCATTGTGTTTGTGTGTGTGCAAGCATGTGCATGCATATTTTGATGTGTTATATGTTTTAATAAACATTTAAAGGGCAATGTGATGCTCGGACATACTAAGCTCTGATTTGAAGGAACAAATTGGTGACGGCCATACCTAGGTAGAGCATCTCACAGAGCATCCCGAAGCAGGAAGTGGGGGCTACTCTGGCTTGCTGTAGGAGATACATCCAGAAGGATGAGGGAGAGGGAAGGTCTAGGAAATCTGTCGGGTAGCTCACAAGTGCCCTATCTTTCTCTTTCTGTCTCAGCTTTTCTCCAATTTCTGAACCTTTTCTCTTCCAAATACCCTCACATTGTCCTTCCTTCCTTCCTTTTTTGCCTTTTTTACTTTTAGGGCCTTAAAATCCTTCACCTAGATTCATTCTGTCTCTGAGCCATTCAAAATTAGGTTGCAGACACCATGACACTCCTGCAGTGTGCATCTGGAGACGCGCGGAGAATAAGAAATTTTCTCCTACAGAACCACCACACAGCATTCATTTCTAAGAAAATTAACATGAATTCAATAACTTCATTTCCATTTCCCCAGTTGTCCCCTCAATGTATTCTGTAGCTTTATACTCCCCTTGATCCGTCCAGGACCCAAGCAAAGTTGATCATGACTTTTGGTTGCTCTGTCCCTTTCTGTATCTCTCACTTTTGTATTTCCTGAGCTGATATTTAAGGCCAAGTGTCCCATAAAATCCCCTATACTCTGTGCATATTCGGCTGCTTGTTTTCTCACAGCTGGATTCTAGTGAAGCATTTTGCCAAAAATATTACATAGGTGTTGGTAGTGCTCCTTTCTGCCTCTCAGCAGAAGACCTTCATTCCAGGCTCCATCGTAGGACTCTGACTGCATGAGGAGGATAGGGCTGTGATATCTTCATCGTAACCACGCATCCTCCTGCTTTGTAGTACAGGAGTGCTTGCTGCTCGTGGCTTCACCTTCAAAAGTTTCTGCTGTTTATGGCCAACTGTAGTCTGAGGATATTCAGTAAAAATGTTGGAAACAACTCATAAATTTTAAGTTGTATGTCATTCTGAATAGCACGATGAAATCTCAGCTCATCCTTCTCCTGTCTGTCTTCCAGGGTATCCACACTGTATACCCTACCTGCCCATTCGTTACTCAGAGCTGTCTCTGTTACCAGATCCACCATTGTAGAATCACAGTGTTTGTGTTCAAGTGTCTTAGTCGCTTTCCCATCACTGAGGCACAATATCTGACCCCACAACTTAAATGAGGAGACGCTTATTTTGGCTCAGAATTTTCACGTCTCAGTCCATGCATGGTCAGCTGGCAACAGTGGAGAGCTCTGACATGGAGGAATGTAGCTCAGGTCACGATAGAAAAGAAGCAGAAAAAGAGAAGGGGGAGATGGGGCAAGAATATAGCGCTCTAGGTTTTGCCTCAAGTGATCCACACTTCTACCAGGTCCTGCCTCTTAACTACAGGTGAATCTGATAGAGTAATCTACTTGATCCAATTAACCCCATAATCCAGTCACCTCCCAAACACATAAAGCTCTTTTCAAACATTCCAGATTCGAACCGTAACCATAGGCAAGTCCCGTCTTACTTGGTAATGGCCCTCCAAAGCAGGTGTAATGGTGTTGGTTATTCAGAGAGGCCAAAGAGAAGCTACATAGTTCTTCCCTTAAGTGAAAAAAGAAAATGAAGTACAAAATGATATTCTGAGAGGGAGAGAGAGAAAGCTCCCATAACTTTTACTTATGTCTATGGCTCTAATGGCCCTGTATGACTGGTTACTACTGTTAACCTCTTACTTAATTGATTTATAAACCAATGTTTGTTGCACAATGCAAGCCGCTGCCCTTGGCATACACTGAGAGGTTACCCATGACCTTCGGAAGGATTATGTCAACTTGAAGACATTAGAAAACACCCAGGGTGGAGTTAGATGTGTGTGTAAATGACTCGTGGGCCAGCAAATAAGGGAAAATCACCCCAGATATCAGTGCCCACTGGCAACTTGAACTAAATAAAAAGAAAGGAAGAAAAAAGAGCGTTACAGCTTTTCCTAGGAAAGCTCTGGCCTTGGTGACTCTCTGCAGACATTGACTCACTCCTGTCTACACACAGCCGATCTCTATCCCAGAGTCGCCCCAGTCTAGCCAATCCACAGCAGACTCTCACCAGCTGTCCTGCAGTCCCAGCTTGTTGTTCTCCCACCTTACACCTGAGCAGCCACTGGCGCCCCCTGCTGTCACACGTACAGGCTGCCATTGTGGACTATCTCAGCCCTCAGACTTGTACACCCTTCAGATTAATCCGCTTTATTTACCATGTCTGTTAATTGCACCTCTCTAAGAATCCTAACCAATACAAACTCTCAGCCTGGCCCCTGGGTAGTTTGCCTCTCCTTGAACTGCACATGCGTGGAATCGCCTGTGCACGGTCTCTGTGTCTGGTTCTTTAGCTGAGCACTGGGTCCGAGAGCTCTGCCGTGGCTATGGAAATGCTTACTGCTGTCCCAGTGACTGTTCCTGCCCCGCACTTCTGCACCCTGGCCCTAAGCCGTCCACACAGTGCCTGGCCACCCTCAGAGAGAGAACTCCAAATCCCCTGCTCGGGTTTTCAGTACTTTCTCTCATCCCTTTGGCCACCTCAGAGCTATTCTTTATTCACTTATATTTTCTTCTAATTACTTAAAACATATCTTTTCTACCAAAGCATAGACGGACCCGTAAGAGTCGTAGATGAGATAATTAGCAAGTAAATCCAGAAGGACATCATTAAGGCCTCAATTGCCAGTCCCAGGAGCTCGGGATGGGAGGGAAGGGGCTCTGCGGAGTAGCGAGGAGCAGCGCCAGAGCAAGTGATTCTGACAGCTGACGCGACTTGGACGGGCACGGGAGGGCACCGAGGGGCTGGGTGATGTGCGCAAGAGGAAGGCGAGAATTAATGAGAAATAGAAAATAATTTAGCAGGACAGCCGGCCCCGAGAGGCGAATTCCTTCTCCAAACGTCTCATTTGTCCAATGGAGACGAGGAAGGTCCGCGGCAGAGAGCTGGCCTCGAGAATTTCATTTCCCTGATGCTATTCAGATGCCCAGCGCGATCGATAAAAGTACAATTAGCCCAGCCGATCGCGTCAGAAGTTTTTAACCTTTAGGTGGTGGCCACATGCATATTAAGGCTGTCCCTCCTGTGGGCCACCTCTCACATGGGCAGGATAAGTCACTGCCACATTTGACATTTGACGTTATAATTTTAACATACCTTTAAAAATTCAGATAAAGATTATTTCAATTTTTTCAAGCTGGAAGCCAGATGTAATTGCCTTGCTCTGGACTTTAGATCTAAATCCTCCTGCCAGCTCATCCTGCAGTTATTAAGGACTTTATCACTGGGATGTGTACTGCATATGCTGCGGGTTAGAATGCCCTGGAGAGCTGGAAGTAAACTTTGGAATTCTTCAAAGATGAACAGTGACTTTTCACACCGAAAATGTGAGGGTTTCGTTTAGTAAAATTGTCAATCAACTAATTAATCCATCTGTTTGGAAAAACTGTCCAGACATCACATGCTCTGCATCAAACAGATTTTCAGTCATACGGGAGAAGATAGGAGGTTTCGGTCTTTTTGTATGTTGGTGCCTGGTGATAAGGCATACAGTGGCACCCAATACTTGCAAAATAATATAAAATAGAAACTACGAAGTGCACAGGAGCGCTGGACCTATTCAGCACATGGCTTCGGTGTCCTGAGGTGCCTCCTCGCAGCCCCCTTCTGACGTTCCCTGCAGCTAGGACTTATCCTAGTGCTTCCTGTTCAATCTCTCTGCCTTTCCCTGTCTCAGGGCCAGCTCTGAAGAGGCTCCAATTCAGCTGCAAGCAAGTGCAGCCCAGAAAAGGCAAGAGTCCACGCCTCCCTGTGCACCCTCAACCCACAGGTCAGGAAGCCCATCTCCAGTGAACAGTTCTGGGAGGTACTTCGTCTAATTCTGAGGATCCCGTGGGTCCAAGCCCTGCTGCTCCACTCAGATAAGCTTTGTATTGATCTTGCCCTTTAGGCCCGTTCCTCTCTCCCAAATCTCTCAGTCCCGCTTCCTCTGAGATCACCTTTCCAATCAACCTCAGGCACCCAAGTCTTGTCTCAGGCTCTGTTTGGCTTCAAGGCAGCCCGGAGTAGACACCTAGAGAAACTAAATCCCACCAGCCAAGCAGGAAAAGGGCTTTTGTTCTTTTAGCAGAACATCCACAGGCTCAGTGATGCTCTGTCTGCTGGGTGTGGCTGCTGAGCACCGTGGCCCTCAGGGCTGCGGACAGTGCGCGTACCATGGCACCCTGTTCTGACAGCCTCAGACTTCCTTCCATGATTAGCTTGTCTTGGAATGAGCTTCCTACACTTTCTCATCACCACATCCTAGACAGTCCCTGCCCATCAACCACAGCTGCCTTCCCAGGCTAAGCTCACCCTCCACTCAGGGCAACTGTCTCAGTGGTTGGGAGCCTGTGTCTCCAACATGCTGGCTGCTGTTGAGAAGCTATTATTTTCATAAAACTCTTAGACCACCAATGGGCCCAGTCATGTTCTAGGCGGAGCTTATCATATATTGAAAGGCCACCATCGTGATGTCCCACTCCCGCTGCTAGGCAAAGCAGCTCTTCTCCGGGGTAGAGGTTTGCTTCCTTCACACTGCCCTTGTACCTTACAGATGTGTGGTTCCTGGAGCTCCAACTTCTCTTACTCTGACCGTAAGCTCATTTCTCAACTCTGACTGCTGAATGTAGCTCTTAGGCCTGGACACTCCTTCTGACGGTCCTCATGGGGCAGGGGCTGTGCTAACTCAGGCATGCTCCAACTGAGATCCCACAGTTTGGGGGCCACTCTCTCCTCTCAGAGGTCTGGAGAGACCACAGTCCACACAACTCCCACTACTTTTCTCAGGAAAGTACGCTTCCTCCCACCGGGACTTAAAACCTGAACCTATTTTAGCACATCTAATCTTCGCTATTGTTTCTGCCTGGTTCCACCTCTCCTCATCCAACTGGCTGAGGTCTTTTTTTAAGTTTGATTTTATCATACAGAATATTAGTTGTCCCTGTACATTTTTAATCAATTTCAGCTCCAGTAAGTCAGCCTTATATAAATCACTGATTCAAAAAGTATGTTACATAAAACAAGAAGAAACCAGGACCTCATATTACCCTCTTAGACTTCCTTTCAGAATCAATCTTTTGCAGACCAGATCTAAGAATAGTTCTCCCACCATCTTTCAGCACCATCAGACCAAGCCTTCAAGATGAGACTGTTCCATGGCTGGATGAAATCCAAAATTATTTGTCTGAGGTTTCCTAAACTTGGGGTTCATGTGCTTGGATTTGAGGGTATTTCCAAAATTGTATACAGCATACTTACTCATTGATCTTTTTTTCATTGTAGAGTCAATACATTTTTCTCAGGTTCTCAGAAGGATTTGCAAAATGTTTACAAACACTAGTTAATGGCATGCTCTCAGGATTCTTGTTATAATCTTCTCCACCATACAACCAGATTGGTTTATGGAGTCAGGGTGTGTTATTCTATTGACCAAGGCCCCTGTTTTTAGCTGTCCATGAACTACTGGAAAACACCAGCCATGGTGAACTGCACACAGTCTTGCAAGGTTCCCAGGGATGCAGAGAAGGATGACATCTTTGACCAAGCAAAGAGAAAGGTGTTTCATCAATCTCTTCAAGGCTGTACTGAGAGTTCTGCTTTATTTTAGCAATGAGTCCTCTAGGTCTTGAGGCACAGAACATATTAAGAAGATCTTTTAGCCTCCTGGTCCCGAGGCATGAAAGTCTGCGTTTTGCAGGGCCCAGGGTGAACTACACCGGCCCAGGTTGCCATGCTCAGCCTGGGGCATGACACCTGCAAATAACCCTCTGTTCTGATCCCAGAGGACTGACTCCTGTGTTCTCTGGGATCTACAGCTCAACCACTCACAAAGAAAGTCATTTTATCAGAATAAAGTAGAGCTGTGTCAGAGAGTTTGGGAAGCAGTGGCAACAGGCTCAGACAGCCCTCATAACAAGGGTGCTGAGCACAACTGTGATTTGCATCAGTGTCTACCAAAAACCTAAGTTTCAAAGGCTTGGTGTCCAGGTTGGTACTATGGGGAAGGTATTTAGGTCATTGGGGGCATGCCCTTGTTTTCTGGTTTCCAAGATGTCACTTTACTCCATCACAAATGGTCACCATGATACGCTGACTTCCCATAAAGACGTAAAACAATGGGATCAGTTGATCATGGAGTGAAACCTCAAAAAATGTGAGAAAAAATAAACCTTTTCTCTTCATGAGTTTATTATCTCAGGCATTTCATTATAGTGGCAGAAAGCTGACTAACATAGCACATCTTCCTAAAGAGCTGCTTCCCCCTGGGAAGCTACACTATTCTCTCTTTCCACAAACCAGCTGTTTCTTTCCTATCCCTGGAAGAACGCACACCATATCACTGACTCATGTCCCACTGTTCCAAAGCCTCAAATTTAAATTTCCAGAAAAAAAAAACTTTATTGGCCCAGTATGGGTCAGGTGTCCACAATTGTTCCTACTGACTATAGAGAGGAAGGTGGGGACATAGGTTATAACATATGTGGGGACTCATTCCTGTAGAGAAGGTGGTCATCTGGGAACAAGTGTGTAGGCAACAAAATATCCCCCAAATGCCTCTATTCTAGATGGGATAATATCAACGTATTTTTCCACATTAACTTAGTTCTATGAAATAGTTTCCTCAAAGTCATAAAAGAATACTTTGACAGTTGGTAAATAAGGGGATAAAAGTCAAGGAATTTGAAAAGTTCTAAATTTCATTAAGACGAGTAAAAGAATGAGAATAGTTAAATTTGATAAAAAGTATAATGTGAATAAATTCATCATACTATTCATTAAAGTGCATTATAAAGTTATAAATGTGTAACATTAACACTAATGCAGCAATAAAAAAGCAGTTCTCTCACTAGAAGTTGTATTTATAAAAATTTCAAAATACAGAGACCAAAAGCTTAAAATACATACTTACATAATAAATATTTTGTTATAAATTATAGTATAGTCATAAAAGTTCTATAAAAGAAACTGACATAAGCTGGGGCTGGTGGTGCAGGTTTGTAATCCTAGCACTCTAAGCAGTTAAGGCAGTAGAATCACAAGTTCAAGCCCAGCTTGGATATCTTAGCAAATTAGAGAGACCGGGCGACTGTCCCTCGGCCCCAGCGGAGGCACCTGAGTCTGCCATGGGCCAAATGGAATAGAGTCCGGGGGCTACCCATCCAATGTCACGGGCTAGCACTTCCTCTGCTCCCTCCAGACGGCCCTC
>PVKB01000290.1:0-48725 GCA_004027205.1 Ctenodactylus gundi
CTCCAAACTTGTACAGAAATTGAAAAGTATACTTGTCTCCTAAAATTACTCCAAAGTAGAAGTAAAAAATTTAAAACTTCACAATGTATTGAGCAATATTTAAGTGAAGGGTTTCTGGGCCTACCTTCCTTCTGGGACACTCAGCAGTGACATTTTCTATTCCACAGAATTTTTCCAGATTATGCAGTGAAGTGACAATATTTCAAATGTAACTGCATAGGATGTAGATGCTGAAAAGGGTCTGCTGCAACCCCTAAGGGCCTTCTATGGCCTGTGGGGACACAGGAACTCTTCCCAAAGACCTGACAAGATGTAGAAGTCAGAGAAGAAGAGAAAACATGAGAGCAGAGAAGAGAGAGCGGTGGACAAGCACAGCAGGTGCCCTGCAGGGGAACTGGAGTGCAGGAATCCACCACAGAGGATGTTTCGTGACTGGAATCACATTTTGATATCAAAGGCAGCACAGAAATAGAATTCTTGAGTACCATATAAAGTGAATTATATTTTCAATAATACAACACAGTACTGAGATAGATAAAACTCTAGAAGAAATGTATTTCCCAAATGTGGGTTGAAAGCATGCTGGAGAAAGCAGGTGTTATATTTGAGCAAAGCACTGAAATCTCTAGAGTAATAGAATACATGAAAATAATTATGTCTATGCTTTAGAAAGAAAAATAATAATATGAAAAATTTTTACCTACATAGAGAGAAAAAAAAGTTGCATTTTCTCACCATCATTTGTCTGGCAAAAGAAAAAAAGAAGGAGGAGGAGGAGGAGGAGAAAGGATCCAAAGAAATTTCTGATGAATACCTAACCAAGGAAGTGAAGGACCTATAAAAAGAAAACTACATTACACTGAAGAAAGAAGTCATAGGAGACACTAGAAAATGGAAAGGCATCCCCTGCTTTTGGATAGGCGTAAAAAAATTTCTGATGAAATCTTGCCAGTGCCATACTTTGTTCTTTTGCTGTGATCCTAACTCTGTGTTCATGCTTGGGGCTCACCATTTGTTTTCTTCTGTTCTTCCTACCCCGTTCTTTGGTTTGAAGAACACTCCTCCACAGAAAGAAAGCACGATGAAGGCAGTTATGATATTTATGTTGTCAATCATTTGTCTTCGGTACTTGGAACAGTTTCTAGCTGATGGCATATGCTCCGTAAGTGCTCAAACATGAAGTATTAAAAAAATGCATAGTCAAAGTTTAGATGAGAAGCCAACACTTAAGAGAAATGTAAAATTCAGACAAAATATTACTTTTGCACCACTTTTTTTCCAGTCATTTTTGAGAATGCTTGTCATGTAGTAGTCGCAAAGACACCACTTGTAAATTCTGAGCCACCATTTATCAACACCAAGGTCTAGCAGGTTTTGCTCCTTTCTTAGCATTATATTTTAAATGTTGTAATTTGTCCATTTTGTTTCTAATATTCTTCTTATCCTCTATAATTCTGGCATTAGCGTCACTAGGAAGGGGAGGAAATAACTCAGAGATGTACTTCTCAAACGAAAAAAGAAACAGACAAGTTCCTGATCAATGTAAGGTAGAAGCTTTGTATTTGAAGCAAACATTGGTATTTGCTGCCCCTTACTGGTAAGACAGCATGTTGCTAAATCATGTATTTTGTGTGTTGATCCGTGCCACTGAAACCTTATTCTACAGGAAGTAGCTCATTTACTACCGTAAGAATTGTATGAGTTGATCATCTCAAATTGGGGAAGAGTCCCTTAATAAAGGGATTTTTCTTTCCTCTCTCTCTCTCTCTCTCTCTCTCTCTCTCTCTCTCTCTCTCTCTGTGTGTGTGTGTGTGTGTGTGTGTGTGTGTGTGTACGCTACTGGAGATCAAAATTTTATCATTGATAGCAAATATTGTCAGTTATTTTCCTTGAATGACAAGCTCATTTCATTCAACTTTGAGAAAGTGACAGACGCTCAGGTCTGAGTAATCAGTTTATCTACAGTCATTCTTTGAAGTAAAAATGACATCCCATGAAAAGAAGCAGCTAATTCAACTGCAACTGAAATCAGAGTGATTTTTTAAGTGATTTTCTCAAGATAAACATAATAGTTATTATTTAGCCAAAGTTCTTTATTTGCACTTCCCATTTTATCAAGCAAAACATTAGCAAGAAGCAGGGTGTAACAGCTGGGAAAAATGCTTTAGCAGGTGAGTTAGAATAAACGCAATGTATTCTGAGGGTTTCCAGAGCTATGGAGTTTGAAACTCTGAACACAGACCCTTGAACTCTGACCAGCGAGCTCAGGAATACTGGTTACCATAGTAATGACCTTCTCCCTCTCATACCAAGTATAGCCGTGGAGAACTTCAATTTGTTCATAAAATGATGACGGCTTTACAAAGAAAGTGATCAAGAAGTGTAAGTTAGCAGCCAGTGTGCGGCTTCCACTGGCGTTCACTTTCAGTAAACAGCTCAAGTCCTGAGGTCAGACTAAGGAAAACACCTCTAAGCAATGCATAGAAGAAAAGACTTGATTTTTGGTTAAGCAGTAAACAAGATTATAGATAAGAAAACAATGCTGAAAATCTAGCCTGGAGGCACTAGACGTCTGCAAATGAGATTGGAGTCGTGAAGCCAAAAGCCAGGAGAGGGGAAACAAGCAAACCAAAGCATAATCGGTGTATGCAAACACCTCCCAGAGCAGGGCTTTCCGCAGTCCTATCTACATGGTGCCTCGCATGGAACAGGGATTTTAGAATGCCTTTCTAAATGAGTTGTATAGGACAAAGAAAACAGCTTAAGGGAAGTGGAAAAATTACCTACAACCAAAAGGTAATGAGATCAGAAAAAGTGTCCTTGAGGAAAAGCTACATTTACAGACATGACAAATGCTGTATGATTTAAGATGTGTATAGTGTTCTATACTGCTGAAATAAGACAGAAGCCACTACCTCTCCTCGCCCCGCAACAACGAACATTGAGTATAATACTGTCTCCATTTCCTCACTGTTTGAAGGTCACTCTGACTTCAGCTACCACGTTCCACTGGGAGAAAAAAAGAATCAATGATTTTCTAAACTAAAGAGTCCTATAGACACAGTTATTTTAATTCTGGCATTGCTGTTTCATTTCTATCAAGCATCTTCCTGAAATTTTCATCCTGAGGGACTTCCCCTGATCACTCTAAGATATTCATCATCCTTCTGTCTCCTTCCCAAAATTATCCTCTTCTATTCTAGAAAATTGAAAACATATTGACCAAACAGTGCCTTTCCCTCACACATGACCTGAACCTTAGTCCTTGTACTATAAATCTCAGTGTTCAAAAGGCATTGGAAATAGTATATACAAGGCTGCTTTATTAATAACATTGATTAATTAGCACCAGCTAATAACAAAGAATTTCTTACCTAAGAAATTTTAAAGACCTTAAAGGCTAAACTTCTTTCAGATAGCATAACTAAAACTCTGACCAAAACTAAAAAAAAATACTTATAGGAATACAAAAATTCTACACTAAATGAGATAGAAATTGTATTATTTGCGTGCAATAAAAAAAAAACTAGACACAGAGGTAAGTCTGAGGCTAGTGTGGACTATATAGGAAGACCTTGTCAAAGAAAAAGAAGGAGAAAAGGAGGAAGAGGAAAGTTATTATGGAAAAAATAAGCCAATCAAAAACAAGCCAGAATGAACATGTTAGAATTACCAGGTTTAAAAAAATAAGTTATAGTTATAATTGCACTGTATACATTCTAAAGTTGAGTTGAAACTTGAAAGATATTTAAAAGGTCTACTAGACTTTTAGACATTAAAACAACAATGTATGAATAAAATGTTGATTGCAATTAAGAGAAGATTAATATTTAACAAGAAATTGGCACATTATTAAATTCGAAGATAGAGAAAAGGAAACGATGCAAAATGAAACCACAGAGAGCAGAGAATTTCTTTTAAATGAACAAGTCTTTGGGTGGTGGCCGAGGTGAAGCAGACTCATCTGTATGGGCTCATGTCTTCCTAAAGAAGAGATGTGAGGGTGCAGAGTAGAAAACTTTGAAGAAATAAAGCTGAATTTTTCTAAATTTGATGAGAACTATAAAGCCACAGGTCCAGAACATTCAACAAACCAAAGAGCAAAAAACATGAAGAAAATAAGTACAACAAGACACATCATCACCAAATTGCTCAAAATCATGGTAATTTTAAGTGATCAGATGAAATGAAAAAGAAATGCAGTGAAGGAAAAAATTTCAGGTAGCAGCAGATTTATGAACAAGTAATAGAAAAAAGACCATATACCCACAACTTGAAAGTACTAAAAGAAAATAAAAACTTGTTAGTTCTACATCCAAATAAAAATTTTTAGAAAATGAAGTGAAATAAAAGTAACTTTACAGATAATAGCTGAAAAATCACAAGCAGACCCACACTGCAGAAGAAGCTAAAGAAACATTTTTCCATCAGAAGAGAAAATGTTGAAAATAAAGTCTATACCAAGAATGAAGAGTACTGAAAATGTCAATTCAGGGGTAGATGCATCCCCCTGCTTTTTGCTGGGACACAATGACACCTGCAACTCTAAGGAGGAGAAGTTCATTTTGGCTCGCAGTTTCAGAATTTTCAGTCCATGGCAAGCCTGCTCCAAAGCAGAAACATCACGGCAGAAGGGCAGGGCAGCGGGAAGCTGCTCAACTCATGGCACTCAGGAGGTAAAGAACAGGGAAGTGTGTCAGAAATAATTCCCAAATTTATAAACCTATTACCAGCCCATATATACTTCTTAAGCAGTGCACAGAAGAAAAGGCTTGATTTTTGGTTAAGCAGTAAACAAGATTATAGATAAGAAAACAATGCTGAAAATCTAGTCTGGAGGCACAGGACGGTCTGCAGATGAGAACTGAGTCATGAAGTCAAAAGTAAGTAAGTATACCCAGAAACACACTTATGAATACCCTGAGCATCCCTCAAATGAATCCAGTGCAGAGGTGGACAATGTTTTTATTTTCTTTCAAAGTCCATTTGGATATTTAACACATCATTCAAGAGCCATACATAATTATCAGCTTCATATAAACTCACGTTGCTATGTTAAAAGGTCCTAGATTTATTAAATTTTAATTCTCTCCATTCCGGGCCAAATGATTTCATGGGCACATACAGCCTGTGGGCTGGATGCTCCTCATCCCTGAAGATTAATTAAATCAATGTGGTGGTACAAACTGTCATCCCAAAATTCTGGAAGGTTGAGGCAAGGGGATCACAAGTTTGAGCTCAGCCTAGGCAAATTAGTAATTTAAGGACTCCCTGTAACACATTCAAAATTAAAAGGGAGTTGAAGGTGTAGCTCAGTGTAAAGGCTCAGGGCTTGACCACCTGCACTGAAAATAAGAGTGCCACCAAAGGAAAAAAAAGGCTGGCAATCAGAAAGGATGAACATATAAGAATCTTCTTATTATATAAATATTTTAAAAATTTAAAGTAGTATACCATATGAAGGTAGACTACGATAAAAATTGTGTACTGTAAAATCTGAAGTAATCACTGAAATATCGCGTAAGTTGTAGCTAATAAACAAAGATTAGAGATAAAATGATATCAGCATACTCTGGCAGGTCGAAACAAGATATTCAAAAGGTGAAGCCCAGATTTGGCAACCTAGTGACTTAGTGATACCCTGCCTGAAAATTTGTCAAACTTTTTAAAAAGCTGAGAATGTAATAGATCACTACAAAGGACACAGGTTCAATACCCAGAAAAGAAAAAGAAAAGAGCAAATACATTTTTAAATAAGCTAGTGATATATGCAATAACCTAAATTTAACAAAAGATCTGGTAGATGTGTACACTAAAAATGACAAATATTTTTGAGACAAATAAAAGAAGATGTCTTAGTTACTTACTCATTGCTGTGACAGAAAACGCAACATCCATCCAATCTAAGAGAAGAAAGATTTCACTCACAGTTTCAGAAGGTCTCACACAGTCCATTCATGGGCAGCTGGCAACCGTGAAAGCACATGGCAGAGGCTGCAGAGCTTCTCACAGCATTACAGACAGAAATCAAGTGAAGGAGAAGTATTCTACTGTCTGGAGACTCAGGCAAGAGTAGAGCTTTCCCAGGAAGAAGATGAAACAATGCTTCTTCTTTCTTCCTTTACTTGGTTCAACCTGAGAGTTGGGCTGCCCACATCCAGCATGGATGCCCCGTCTCACTTCTTGGCCCAGAACTCAGCAACACATACCTGAAAGCTCAGCCCTGGGCAGTCCACAATCTCTACAAGTTGCCGCAGTCTTTTCAGACTTAAAGCATTCACCCTTGCTAGCCAAGCTTTGCCTCCCAACAGCACAAGGGTCCACAATTATCTCTCTATATTCATATACAGGAGGCTTTCAGGGGACACTCCAGATCCAAGCCATAGCAGATGGAAATACAGAACTTGACTGTACTGGTAAGAAGACTCAATATTGTCAAAGTGTTAATTCTCTCCAAATTCATCTATAATGTTACATAAACTCTATTAGTGCTGCAAGTCTTTCTATAAAGGTATTTACATGGAAATAGAAGACTTAGAATAGTCAAAGCAATTTGGACAAAGGACACATTGAAGGATTAATGGTATCTGATATCAATCAAGACTTTTTAAGGATCTCAGACCATCAAGAGAATATGGTGTAGCCATATGAACAAGTAGATCAAAATAGAGCAGAAATAGACCTATCCATATATAAGTAACTTAATTTGAAAAAAAATAACTTAGTGAGAAAAAGTTAGTGCTTTCAATAAATGGTGATCATGTTGGAAAACTTGTGTATCTGCATGCAAAAATGTCCTTCAAAATATACCTTTTATTACCTACAAAAAAGCTCAAAATTAGTTATAGTTCCAAGCTGAAGCCTCCAACCTACTAAACTTCTTGAAGAGTACACTGACGGAAAGGCCAGTATGAACTCTTCAACACTTTCCTAGGAATGATGTGAAAAATATAAACAAACAACAAAAAAACCTGACAAAACATATTTGAGATAAATACCATTCATTCCTTCTCAAAAGCTATTGTTAGAAGAATGTAACCATCACAGCCATGAAAGAAGAATGTAAAGATATGCTACCGACTGAGACAATGTATTTACAAATTATATACAAGATGAAAATTTGTATTCAGATGAAATAAAGAACCGTCATAACTTAACGCAAAAAAACAGATAAAAATCTGCAAATGATTTGACCAGATAACTCACCAAATAAAATTACAAATAGAAACAGTGTATGAGAAGATAACACAATTATTCATTAGAAAAATAAAAATTAGATGACAATGATATACCATCTCACATCTATTAAAATGCCCACATTTAAAATTTAAAAAAAAAACTGAATATATCACATGTTAAGATATGGGAGAAATGAAACTCTCAAAATCCTGGTGGGAATAATAGCAATGAAAATATAAAATGGTACAACATTTTATGAAGCACTCTGAACAATTGAGTTCTTTTTTTAAAATTATCATATACCTAATTTGACTCAACTATTCAACTTCTAGATATTTACTCATGGGAAAAGGAAGCATATGTTCATACAAACACTTCTACGTAAGTATAACAGCAGTTCTTTTTGTTATAGTCTAAACCTGGAATATTGTAACTTCTCTGCTATGGCTGATTCTTACTAAGATGATTCTGAGCAAAACCTAGGAAAAATAACACATTGTTATATTCATATACAAAGAAACATAGAGGAGCTGGAATCGTAGTTCAGCGAGTAAGAGTACTTGGGGCCCTGGCCTCAAGTCCCCAACACCAGATAGGCTGGGAGTGGTGGCACATGACAAGTTTGTAGAAAATAAAGTAATAAACAGAAATAAAGACCTGCACCATTGGGCCTGTCAATATAAAATGCTTTAAAAATTTAGGAAAAAAAATTAAAGTTTTTTTTTTTAAACATAGTAGTTTCATAGGGTTGGGAGCACGTAAAAAGGCAGGAGAGAAGAACTGCTAAGGGACACCAAAAATGGCGAATGATACGTGTTTTAAAAATCATATTTATAGTTACATGCGAGGGCTTATCAAAATTATCAAATTGTTAAATACATACAGTTTCTTGTGTGTGTCGTACATCAATCTTTTTATTTTTTTAAATAGGCATTAAAATGATCTTGGGTAGCTCAGGCTCTCCAGGCTGGGCTCTGACATTCAGTTGATGGCTGTTGGCCTCGGATAGCCTAAGGGGAGACAACCGAATTCTGTCTCACGCACCCTTCCTTGGTGAGCAGGCAGGGCTGGCTTTCTCCCAAAAGGTTGGGGAGATGTAAAAGCACAATCATGTAACAGGGAACCAGAAGACACAGGGGCTTCTTGAGGATTTGAGCTGGTGTGCTCCTCCCGGAGGACTCAGTCAAAGCAAGTTCCACGGTCAGCTTGATTCAGGAGGTGGAGGCGATGCTTCCTCGGCTGACCGGAGCAGCTGTGCTCCCGTGGGAGGGACACAGAAGCGGGAAGGAGGTCATTGAGGCGCTCTTGCTTGCTTACTTGCTTGGTTTATTTTGTTTGATTGATTTTGTTTTTGTTTGTTTATTTGTTTTCAATTCTGAGAACAGAACTCCTGGGCCTTCCCATCTAACTATACCCTTTTTGTTTTGGCAGATGGTCTCCCTGAGTCAAGATCACAATCTAGGCTCAAACTTGTGATCCTACTACCTCAGCCTCCCAGAGTGCTGAGATTATAGGTGTGCCCAATGCCTGGCCTACCAATTGCAAAAACTTTGCAATTGATCTAGTTTAGGGTTGTTATCAACTCATGAATTTAATCACATGATGTATTTTTTAATCATATGATGTATTTCAGTCAATTGCTGTTGTTGGTCTTACTGATGCGTACGTTGTATTATTTGGAGAGTACAACCATGTGAATTTCCTGCCACATACTCTAAAACTACACTTCCCAGCATCACCTTCTACATGAAGTGGCTTTGAGTCAAACAGATCTTTTTTTTTTTTCTTTTGTTAATGCCTGAAGGTTGAAAGTGAAAGCAGAGAGGAGTTTCACAGACTCCTCATGAGCTCCACTAGGCTCACTGTATGTGTAGACTGGTAACTCTTCTTACTCTTCTCAAATTCTTGCTTTCCCAAGTCATTCCAAGCATCAGGCTGAGGACATTCATGATGACGTCCTCTGGCTTCCTTCCCAGCTTTTCCCATGCTCATGCAAATTGAAATTCTCATAATAAACTCTTTTATTCCCAGAATAGTTGTTATGATTCTTCTCTTATGTGAGTCTGCTGATTCGTCTCTTGTGTGAAAAAAGTTTCTTAAAACTGACTCCTGAGTCTTTGACATACAACCTGACCATCTGTAGAAACACTCTTTTTTTCATACTAGTATAAGAAGGTATTGTAAGATCATCTTGTAATATTCCTGCCCAAGATCTAGAATTAACTACTTCTTCAAGAATTGTTTTTAAACCATTTTGAACAGTTCCTTTTTATCTGACTACATGGTTTATTAATAATAATTCTTAGCATTATTTGATATTAAACCACATTTTTTGCTCATGGTCTCCTGCATTACAATACAAACCAATAAGAATATTGGATGGGGGCATAGCGCAGCAATTGTAGTGCTTGCCTAGCAAGCACAAGGTTGTGAGTTCGATTCCCCAGCACCACAAGTGCTATTTGTGTATGCTGGGGCAGGCCCTTAATGCCAGCACTCAGGAGGCTGAGGCAGAAGGATTGTTGTGAGTTTAAAGCCAGCCTGTGCTACGTAGTGAGTTCAGGACCAGCTTGGGCTACAGAGAGAGAGATCTTGTCTTAAAAAATTAAAAATAAAAAAGTAAAGTCTTTTAAGGTTTTTGCTTTACTCGCCATTGTATTCCTACTCCCGGCTTGTCACCAACTGCAAAAACACTCTAAAAGAATAAAATAAAATCTTTGTTCCTGCCCACATCTCTTTCTTCAATTTTAGACTAACCACAGGAGTGCACGTTGTGCTGTGCACAGCCAGGAGACCACACTCATTTCAGCTAGTGAAAATGTCACCCTGGGATGATAGCCCACAATGATTCAAAGCGCCCGTGTAACCCGGCCGGTGACACCCAGCGCCTCCCAGGCCTTTTACACATGCATTACTGTTGTCGTTATCGCCACGTGCCTCTGGAGAGGCTTCTTGGAGACACAAAGTCAGTTAAGTGTTTACTTTCATAGGTTTTTTATTCATTCCCTTCTCCCGAGATCTCATCTCCCACGTGGTATCCCTACAGCTAAGTTTCATCTACGTGCAATCTGCATCCCCTAAAACTTGGTGACGTCATCTTAAACCTCAGAGCAAGTCCAGGCTTTCCCTCGCTCATACCCCTCAGCAGCTGCATTGTCTGTGGGAAGTCCGTGCTGCTGAGCCCTTGTGAGATCGTCCCATGCTCCCCTTTCCCGCTCCATCTTGTGCTGTGATCTGAACTCTTTACGTAATGCTCTAGTTAAATCAGCAGGTTGAAGTCTCTGCCCATCTTTTATTATTATTATTTTAAATTCAGTTGAAGCAATATTTTTTTTCATAAAATGTCTTTCAGTTTCTTCCAGATATTCAATGCATTTGCCCTCTGTGCTTACTTTAAACACAACTCCTGTTTTATCTGAGGTCCTTGTTTTTATTTTGATCTTCTCTAAAGCTTTTAAGAGCAAAACGTTTGGCAGTAAAAGCCATGCCATGTCATGGTCCCTCCCAGCCTTCATTAGCTTTTAGTTTAGCAAAAACTCTAGAACAAATATTGAAAATATTCCTAAATAAAAGATTAATGGATTTAGCAGTAGATGATACCTAATTCTACTTCCTTAGGTATTGTATTAATATCGTATTGTTAGAGCTAACAAAGGCTAAAGCCCTATCTGCTAACATTTCCACAAAAATCTTTGTTAAAAGGCCCATTGATACTTGAACTCTTTCTCCAAAGGTCTGAACAGTGATCCTGGAAAAGACTGAGGTCATGTACCAACATCCTTGCTAACACTTCCCATAATGCGCCTGTGTGGCTCATATGACCTTTCTGTTTTCACCCTTTTTGTGCTGGGAGGGGGAGTGGTGAAGATTTAACATGTGAATAGTAAACAGAAGTCAGATAATTAGCCAGGCTAGCCAACATTAAGCATCTCCTGTTTGAATCAGCTCAACAAATTCAAACAAATTGCTCTAGACTGTAAATGATCGTGTTGGATAGCTTAGAAAATTGAGACTCACCCAATAAATTGGTAATTTCTAAATAGTAAGGATCATTTTATTCTCTGACACTTTCATTCATTGTTTCCAAGTGAGACTAAGAGGACTGTTTCCAAAGAACAAAGAGGAGGAAGAAGTGAAGAGGAAGAAAAGGAATAACTGAAGAAGAAAAGCAGGGGCAAATCCCAAGCTGAAGTTCTGGAGCAGTTTTCAGGGCCCCAAGAGATTTACTCCTTAGTAAGAAATAATAACAATTTTAAATAGCCAGAAATATATGCATGTTTGCTCCTTTTTCAACTTTTAACAGATTTTGTTGTCAAATATGTGCTAGTTTCTAAGTGCATGGAGAGTGAAATGATAAATTAAAAGCAAAGATAAGAAGATACTACCCTCAAGGAATATTAAATAAAATTATGAAGATTGTTTGAATTTCCCCTCATATATACACATACATATATACGTACAACAGAAAAATAGAATAATAGAAAATACTGTTCTTTTAAGAATAGCCTTGGAAACCCATTTGGAATATGTACAGTGAGAATTCATTACAAGTGCACATGTGGCTTTGAGCCAAAGCCTGCAGCAATGCCTCTGTAATGTGACACAGAGCAGCTCTGTGGTTTTTGTGGACACAAAAAAACAGCAGTGACTTCAAAAAGTATCCCCACAGAAGTCTATTTTGCATAAGTATACCCATACCAAACATCCATTGCTTACCACAAAGTGAAAAAGTCAGTATGTTAAGACATGATTAAAATTGAGATGCAAATAATCAAAATCACATATGACAAACCATGTGTTTTGCATGAAATACCTCCAGTTTTTATGTTGGTAGGATGAATGTCTGCCATTGAGGAAAGTCTACTAAAGAAATGAGATCTTTTTACGTAAACATCAATGATTTTAGTTGATGGGGATGAGTAATATCTAAAAATTATTTGATGTTTTATCAACCCCCAAGTTACTATAACAAAAATACATAGGTAAGCAAGTTCTTTATGATTTACTGGTTCTGGATGCTTTAATGAAAAGATAAAAATATTGGGTGGAATAGGACAATATATGATAATTAAAATAAGTTATGCATAGAAAAAAATACTGTGTGGATAACTTATGTGTACAATGTAGAAGAGAACTTACAAAAGGAGAGAATAGAAAAATGGGTGCTAGAGACCAGAGGAGGCAGGTGGAGGAGGGAGGGGAGGGAAGATGCTGCTCTTGGTGTCTAATTTCCAGTTAAACTGGAGAAATATGCTTAAATGATTATTTGCTCTGCAAGGTGAACATAGCTAAGAATGGAACGTATATTTCAAAATTGCTAAATAAGTTGATTTGTAACAATATCTCACAGGGAAATAATAAGTTGAGGAGGTGATAAGTATGTTAATTAGCTTGACTGAATCTTCCTAGAATATATACATAAACTGAAATACTGTGCTAAATTTCATAAACATACATAATTATTACATTATTAAAAGAACTTAAAAATAAACTTTGAAATTTTATTTGTAAAGAGCACTTCCAAATGAATCAGATTTTTAAAATTCTTGTGTTTGTATTAGATGTGCATTCTTCAGTCTTCTTATGAACTTTTATTATCTACAAAGTCATTCTGGATTAATGCTGCCTGAATTCTTGGTTTAGCATTTTGTGAAGAATAGTCCACTGATGGTGAAAAATGGTAACTCTCAACTACTCAGAAACCCCTCACGGATTTCTTAAGAAAATAAACATGAAATATGTGATTAGTACTGCCTTACCCATATGCCAGTTATGATCTATCGTTTTAAAAAAAAGTGGTCTGTTTGGTAAACCATGACTAGTTTAAAGGGATAACGGTAAATATTTGCACGCTGTTCATACTACCAGGTCAAGCCATAGGAAAAAATCTGTAATAAAAATACATCTACTTTTGAGAACCCAAAGTTCACTTCACGTTAAGACCTGAAGAAAAGTATAGGATGCTGTTTATTAGTACAACTCCCCTGGCATCCTACGGGGAAAATATCAGATCCAAGTATTTTGGACAGGGCTTCTTAATGGAATCGTAACACGGCATGAGCCCGCTTGCTCTTGTCCGTCCTGGTTCTCTCGGAAGCTGACACCCAGTGAAGGGTGAAAGGCAGGAGGTACAGGGAGAGTGCAAGAGGAGGAGCAGAGAAAGCAAGTCTGGGGAGAGTCAGCAGTCCTCGACACACATCCGGGAAAGAAAACCGGGAAGGAAGAGAGAGTGGGAGGGAGAAACCTGTGACCATGACACAGCCCGGAGAGAACCTCCGCCCACACAAAGGAGGGCTCCCATGCCAAACCTGCTCACAGAGGAGTTTCCTATTTGGGAGCAAATCGCCATACCCTAGCGCTTGCATTTAATCACCTAGCGCCCTGTCTTACCTTGTGTCTCCAGGATCTGATTGGGAGTAAGAAGGAGGCCGTCAGCTCACTCCACACTTTGCAGCGACTTCTCTCTTGAAGAGAGATCTATGTGACATACCCGCCCCCATGGCACCCACATCCGTCGTCCATTACAGTGGCCCTTGGATATTTCTTTTCCCTAATAATAGCATAGTTTTAAAATGCCAAATATAATATGTATGATCTTAACACTATATCATATAGACACTTTGATCCTGCAGTTATGGGCAAAATAAATCATGCACACGAAAAAATACAAGTGTCTAGAGGGAACGCATCAACACAATTTACAGTGGAATAAAAATAAAAAATGATATCAGGCTTTTCAACAGTAACAGCAGAGGTAAAGACATGTTACAGTATTTTTTAACGTGCTGAAGGAACTAAATATGAAAGCAAAATGAAGATGTTTGCAGGCATATGTGGTCTTGTAACCAAGTACTGTATCACTGATCTACTCAGCCCCCCCGCGTAGCCATTACTGGAAATACTTTTGGATGGAGCGATCCATGAATACGATAAAAGAATAATTAGTAACATTTACTTTTTAACACATATATATGTATATAAATGTTATCAAAAGAAGGAAAAAGCAACTAAGAGAAAAAATGACAAAGATGGTTAATAAAGATTCTGAGATAATCTACTAAAAAATTCTATGTTAATTTGCATTTCCCACAGACAGTGAGTCATGGATTTTAGCATAAACATTTTAATCTGATGGTGACCCCCAAGAAGCATCAGTAGCAGACTACAAAAGTGAGATAGAAAGGAGAAGAAGGCAAATTCAGGGCATGTTAATGAACCCATTATTACTTGGAAAAAATAACACTAAATCTCACTTGAGCCTTCTTAGAGACAAGGAACATGCCTCAGGGTTGTTCCATTCAAAAGCCAAGAGATCTGGGGTATTGACCCACCAACTCTCATCCCTTGTTAAGAGTGGCTGATGTCCATGGGCCTGCCTGGAGACTCCAGCCTCCCCTACATTGACCATACATCCTCCAGAGAAGCAGGAAATCTTCAGTAATGATCACAAGTGCTTAAGAAAGAGGGGAACATGTTTGTCTACTTGGTTTCTGTTGCCATAGCAAAATGCCTTAATAAATCCTGTAAGTTCCAAACATGCTTCTCTTTGCTTCCTTACTTCAAAGTTTTTGGAGGCTGAATGTTGAAGATAGAGACAGAGGTTTGCTTATGTATTGGGCCTCTGCTGAGTGGCTCAGGGCAGATGGTGTCACATGGACAAGGGTGAATAAAAGTGGTCACATGGCAAGACAGGAATCCAGGGAGATTCAGAAGCCAGCCCCATTCTTTGACTCCCAGAAGAAATAACCAGTATCTCTCTAGATGAAATCAATTCTTCCAAGAACACCTCCTAATCACCTCCACTAGGCCCCACCTCTTAAAGGTTTCTCCATCTTCCAACAATGCCTTCCTATGGTCCAAACATACAACACATGAACCACAGAGGGATTGCACTCAAATCATAGCATATGAGAAGCATAATTGCATAGGAGATATGTGTGTAATTGCTGTCATGAACCCCCTGCACTACCCAGATCTATATAAGCTCCATTTTAAATTTCCTCCAGCTTCTCATTAAAGTTGAGGCCAGTCTCAACTTTAAAAAAATAAAATAAATTACAATCAGAAGCCAATGGGACAAACGATAGTCTCAGCCGCTGTAGTTGGTCCTAAGACTTCTATACATCTTACTGATTATTTCTTTAGCAGCTATTTTATGTCTTTACTTTATCCTTCAACAGCATTTCTCCCCATCTCGGCTGCTTCATTTTGGTGAAATTCAGACCCTCATCTTTGAAGCATATGATCATTTTTTCTACTGGTCTCTAATAAATCCATGGTTCCTACAATTAATGATCTACTGATATTGTTAGATATAAAACACCAAAAAGAATACAGTGAGAGTTTCAGACCAAATTCTCATTGTCTCTGTTATATAATAATAACTCTATCTCCTCATGATAATAAGAATACTTTACATAAAAATGTTTTTCCTTTTCCTGTTGGTTTATTCACCTGAAGATCTGAAATAGTCACACAGCTTCATATGTAGTAGAAACTTACTGGTAGCCCATAGTACAGAATACCATAAGTTTTCTATGAAAGCACAAATGTCCCATGTGTGTAGCGATATGAATCACTCCTACTTTAATCCTTTGACTATTGGGCCCATAGGTCCAACTGCGACAGTCACAGCACATACATAATCGTCATTAGGTCACCACTTTGATACTTATCATATTCTGAAGGACAACACTCAAAGTGTCTTAGTTACTTTTTTGTTACTGGGGCAGTATCTGACATACAGAATTCAGGGTATGAAAAATTTATTTTAGCTCACAGTCCATTTGTGGGCATTGGGCAACAATGAAAGCACAAGACAGAGCAGAGGTGGAGTCAACTCCATGTGGCCCTGCAAGCAGGAATAGAAAATGTTGGTAGAAGCATGTTAAGTTCATAATCACCTCTATTTTCACTACCGATGACTACTTTTTATGGGTTCATGGTGAGCACTTAGATTGCTAAGGACAAAGGCTAACTAGCTTCCCTAGATGACTTATACTTCCTCTTCTTCATTTTATAGTCATTCCAAAGATATTTCTACATTTCTTTTTCCCAGTCTTCCTTAAATATGATCTTTCAATCTTACGTATTCTAGGATCCTTTCCCAAAATCCAACCTACATGACACTTCCCAGGATATGTTTTCTTCTTTCCTTCCTTTCTTCCTTTCTTCCTGCCCTCCTTCCTTCCCTTTTTGTGATATTGTGGATTGAGTCGAGGGTCTTCACACTGAGCTACATCTTCATCCCATTTTTATTTTGAAACAATCTTACTTAGTCATTAATTTTCCCAGGCTGGCTCAAACTTGTGATCCTCCTATCTCAGTCTACCACAGCACTGAGATTTCAGGCCTGCACCACTGGCCCAGAGCAAGGTCTTATACATAGTCCTCTTTCAGATTTTTCTCTATCCACACAAAAGTGATAGCCCAGTGTACTTTTTGTAACCATGTTCCCTGGGAAATATTCCTAATCATTGTCTTTCAAGGCCACATCTGAGTAGATCTCCAGGGTAGCAGCAGTTTTTAAAAGCTAACTGCAACATATTGAACTAATTCATCTTCAGAACCCTGCCCCCCAAAAACAACAACAACAAAAAAAAAACTTTAAAAATATGTTTGGATGTTGTCTTAGATACTTACCTTCTCATGGCTGTGACAGAATACTAAACACCCACAACTTAAAGAAGGAAGGATTTATTTAGCTCACAGTTTCAGAAAGTCTCACACAGTCCAGATGGCAATGGTGGAAGTCCAGGGCAGAGGCTGGGGAGCTGCTCCTGCTCATGGTACCAGTACCACAGACAGAAAGATAAGTGAGTGAGGAGGAGTTGATGTCTGAAGACTCAGGAAGGGCCACAGCTTTCCCAGGAAGAAACTATGACAATGTTTCTTCTTTCTCCTTTTACTTACTTCAGGCTGCCAGTTGGGTGGTCTATACCCAGATTGGATGCCTCACTTCCTATCCTACACGTCAACAACACACACATGAAAGTTTTGCCCTGGGTGCCCCTCAATCTCAAAAAGTTGACACAATCCCTCCAGATCAAGTCCCAATCATCCACCTCGTCCAGCCAGACCCTATTTCCCAATAGCACCCAGTTCCATAGTTACCCCATTACATCCAATACATGGGGATTTTGGAGCACAGTCCAGTTCCAAGCTGTAGCAGAGATTTAAATAACATACTGTAAAAAGTTTTTGTTAGAAAGGGAGGGGGCCAAGAAGCTGGAGAAGGAAAAAGAAAGTAAACTTTATAGAAAAAAATGAGGAAAAAAGTAATAAAGCTAGAAGCTGAATCAATAAGATGGAGAACAACAGTGAAATAATACTAAAAATATATAGGAAAAAGAAAAGATCAACAAAAACAAAAGCTGATTCTTTGGGAAGACAAGTTAGATAGACAAGTAAAAGTATGCACAGTCTCTCAGCACCACTCTTACTAATATCCCAAGGGCAGTCTTACACAGGCCTACAAACAGATACAAGGGTATCATAGTGGTATGGTTGAAATTGGGAATTCGGAGACACCTCAGGCACCCATCATTGAGCAAAGGGATTCATATAATAATGCATATTATAGGATGTTAGATAGTAAAAGTAATGAACTAGACTTAACCAAAATCTCATCGATAGATCTTGACGTGTTGCACATATGTAGAGAGACAGTAATATTTGCACAAATTAAAAATACATAATTATGTGGAGCATTATAAAGTTGTGGTTCTTGAACTTCCTTATGGGAAATGGGAACAGATATGAGAGGAAGTAGAATCTAAAGGGCGAAGATAACAACATCAAATGAAGCAAAGTCAAGTAAGAGAATGGCTGTTATTATCACAAGCATACTGTGAATTTAAAAGAGACTGCACACTACTTGCACTTGAGTTAAAAAAGTTTTATATCACAATTAATGATTACTTTCATAACATGTAAATTTCATTTAATGTAATGTAAATGTCATGTCCTTTCACAGAGCCTGGTTAATGAACATTTTTAAATGTGTTTTCTGATTCAGGCTTACCTTAGGCTTTCTAATGCTTTCTGTGTGAGCAAAGTTTGATCACAATGTTCTCAATCCCTAAAGAATTTCAGTATTCATGTAAATTAAAATTTCATAGGTTATTATTTCAAACAAGTTAAATGTATAACAAACAATAGTAGAAGGCCAATAATGGGATAAAAATAGAAAATACAAAAAACATATCGTACTTAGAGATCTCAAAACAAAGTATTTCTTCACATGTAGTATATCTTCTGAGATTTTTTTTTTAGTTTTTGTATTCTCAACTTTAATTCACGAAGTCCAATAAGAATTTTTTTCTACAAAAAAGCAAAATAATAACCTAAAAATAGGTACTTGGTAGAATAAAAAATTCCTTAAATTTCATCAAAATCAATTTATTATTTTTAAATTTCATATCTAAATAGGAAAATTGGAGTTCATGAAAAAATATAGTTGACCAAATATTGAAATGTCCTAAAATTTAAAAAATTGTCTTCTTTGATCCCAATTCCTAGTTCATTATCTTTTTTCTATTTTAAAATATTCTAATGATCTTTAAGTAGCAGTATCTTAAGACACTTATTGGTTACTATCTAAATATTAATTTACATATGCTCCAGTAACTATAATAATCTTTAACAAAGATATTATTGTCTGTTTCTTAACACATATAGAATACAATAGTCAAATATCAAATAATTATTTATTTTCCATGTCTCTGAAGAGTAGTAATGGGGACGGGAAGCAGATCAGTCTCTCCAATCCTATATCAATTTTGCTTTTCAACAGAAAAAGACATATTTAAGTGTGGTGATTAATTTTGTGGTACATATAGACTGAAATTTTCCTTTAGATAAAATAATGCTTCCCAAAGAAACCTTAACCTCAAGATCTCCAGTTATTAAGGCTGTATGTGGTCCTAAAATAGTTCATGAAAAGTATTTGGAAAATAATTGTCTTAGCTAAAAACACAATGTGTTTTACATGATTTCACATACAAGAAATATAGTTGCATACTCACCTCACTGTTCTGCATGAATGAAGTGCCAACCAAAATGATTTAAGCATGTTACTTTTTCCTACATACAGTTCCTTGAACTCTCTGCTCTGGAAACGTTTAGAGGGCTACAGGTAAAGCCTGGAAGATGGGGCCAAACAGGAATTTTTCTCTTCTAAATTTTTATTTTTCCTTGTGCTGTTCCTCAACTTATCTATCACAGGCCTGTGGCCAAATATATGTCAGGAGATGTTGCACGCCCTTGAGGGTAGAGACTAGCTGGCTTTAGGAGCTGGCAGATCAGATGTAAACGCACACGTTGGCATTCACATTAGTAGCCAGGCTCCCGAGGTTTGCGCTGATTAGTTTCATTTTCAGTTTCTCGTGGTGTCGGGGTTCATTTTGGCAGTATCCGCTGCATTGTTTGTACCAACTGTTCAATTTTATTTTTTAAAAAATTTCTATAGCAAAGAACTTGCTTTGCAAACTAAGCTTTTTATACGATGCATTTCAAAAGCGTATAGTAAGGTCACATGCTTAATTTTCTTGAGTTTTTATTGCCTGGGTGTTTCATTTTGTTGGCATAAAATTACTCATCATATTCCTTTAGAATCTTATTGTTATAATTTATAATTTTTGTAGACTCCAAATAATACCTCTATTTTATTCCTTATTTTAGTAAATTGTATCTCCTCTTATTCTTTGTAGGTATTGCTAAAAATTTCAATTGTAAAGAACTTTTCAACTTTTGCTTCATTGATATTCTTTATTGTTTCTGTTTTATATTATTTTTAATTGACAAAATTATACGTATTTATGACATAAAAAGACAAGGGGAATAGAAACAGCTAAAAAAGGGTGTTTTAAAAGTGACTGAAAGACGAACACCATTGTGACTGAATCACAAGCTAGATAGTGACTAATGACTATGAGTTCGATTAATTTTTTTAAAACTTAACTTCAGAAAATTCATTATTTATATCTTTTGATATTCTGAATTTGATAATTTGGTAATTTTTAATAATTCTTTAATTTTCTACAAAATCTTATAAAAATACCAATGCAAAATTCATATGCTATCAGTACAACTAAAAAGAAACAGTCATCCCTGAACATTAGTTCTGGCCCCTCCTATGAAATATTACCATAATTTCAATGGATTTAATTTTACTTTTATGAAATTGCAACTGTGCACAGACAGTTGCCTGTGAAAGGGCACTGAGCGATGCTACTAGGGGACAGTGGCAACCCCAGGAATATGGGGACACCAGGGATGTGCTCATTTGCTGAGGTTGATCACTTGCACAGGCTATAAGCAGAGCTAACTCAAAAGAGAAGCTATGAAGTTTGCAGCCAGAGACAGTGTTGTATGTATGAGTGAGGTCATCTAAGACCTTTGGAGTTAAGATTTTGTCACAACTTGCCCCAAATGCTGGACCTGGCTCCACAGGATTTAGTGTGCCTATAGGATTTGGTTATTGTTCCTCTGAATTTCATTCTTATTTTGGTTCGATGTTTTCTATCCTCCTATCCCTTCAGGATGGGAATGTTTAACCTACAGCATTATATGTTGGAATTATTCAATTTTTCTTATTTTTCACAGGAGCTCACACTTAAGTATTTGTCTTGAGTCTCAGAGAAGACGTTGGTCTTGGACTTCTTAGTAGTATCAAAACTATTAAGAATTTGGCCATTCTTAGAGAAGGACTAAGTGTATTTTGTTTGCCAGAGACCCATGAATGATCTGAGATGTTCAGAAACTGTGAGTTAAAATAAACCTTTCCTCCCTTAAATTGTGGATGTCAGATATTCTGTCCCAGCAATAAAAAAAATAACTAAGACACCCCCTTAAGTTGTAGATTTTGGGTAATGTGTTCCAGCAATGAAGAAGTAACTAAAACTCAGTCCATGCTCATTTTCAAGATTCCAGTGGTTTGTTAACTTGATGTTTCTTGGCTTCTGCATCATTCCAACCTCTGCCTTCACATTCACAGAGAATTTTCCTTGTATGCTGGTGTCTGTGTCCAGCTCTTTCTTCTTCATAAGTCATATTGAATTAGATATTGACTGAATCATCAATCTAATGAATCGTCAATTGACTGAATCGTCTTGTTACATCAGCAGCAGCATTATTTCCATATCAGGTCACATTTTATGGGGGATTCAGGTTGGGTTGAATCATATCTAGCCCAAGTCCAGGACACTCTGGTAGAAGCAGGCTTCATGTCGTAGCTGGCGACCAAGGCAGGCCTCACACCCCCAAGTCCAGTAACAAATTGCTGATTGGCAAACCCCATTTTTCTTCTTCTACTCCCTCCCTTCCCCTGGGTGACCCCGCTAGTTAAGGCCTTGCTAACTGGCCCAGGGTAACTTCCGCATTACCCTAGTCTATTTAAGCCTTGTACTTCCTAAATAAATCAAACTACATTGACTGAAACAGGTTCCCAGAGTGTGTACTCTGTCATCCAACCCCTCCTCAGCTGTTCTGGGGGTCCCCGTGGGATGGAGACCCCTACAACATTTTGGGATACTTGAGGTTGGGTTTCAACACATGAATTTGGGGTCAAAAATTTCAACAGGTTTCAACTCATCCTGCTCTCAGAATGCCAGTAAGCAGGCATATTGTGTGCAACCTTGTTATCACTCTGTCTTAGAGACTAAACAAAACAGTAAAATATTTGTTAAAAAGTGACTTTTGATATTTTTCAAAGATTGTTTTTTCTTCATATTACCTATTACCCAGAATTTCCTATGCATGCAAGGACTCCATTCAGTCATTTAGTTCTTAAATAAGAGTGAGCATCCAAGGATCTGTAGTTACTTAAATAATGTTTCTTGTAGGAAGGAGACTAAAAGAAGGAGTCAGAAATAAAAGTTGTGAAAAAAAAAAAAAAAAAAACAGAGACAATGTAGGGACCGAAGACAAAGTTTAAAGTTTGCAATAGTCACAATGAGATAAAACAAAATACTCCAATTTTAAGCCTAAAGTAAGATGCTATTAAAAGTAAATCTCTCAAAAAATGGAAATGTCTTAAGAAATGAAAGCATGGGACTGGAGGAATTGTTCAGTGGTCAAAGCACTTGCTTAGCAAGCGCTAGATCAAGTTCCAAGTATCCAAGTTCTATTCCTGGCACCACAGCACCGCACAAACTGGGTGTAGTGGCGCATGCCTGTAATCCTAGCACTAGGGAGGCTGAGGTTGGAGGATTGCCTTAGACCCAAGGCTAGACTGGGCTCCACAGTGACTTCAGGATGAGCCAGAGCTACAGAGTGAGGCCCTGTATGAAAAAGAAAGAAAGAAAGAAAGAAAGAAAGAAAGAAAGAAAGAAAGAAAGAAAGAAAGAAAATAGCATGATGTAATAAATGTGGGAGAATAGACTATCAATGCAATAATATGAATATAATATGAAATATATATATTATTGGATTTTTTCTGGTAATCTCTCCTCTCTTTCTCTGTCTCTCCCTCTCTCTTTCTCTCCCCCCCCTCTTTCTTTTTTGAGACAGGATCTTGCTCTTTGACTCAGGCTGGTCCTGAATTCACTGTGGAGCGCAGGCTGACCTTGGACTCAAGGCCGTTCTCCTATTTCAGCCTCCCAAGTTGGAATTACAAGACTGTGCCACCATGCCCAGCTTATTCTCTTTACTCTTTTTCCAACTACAACTTTTCTTTCAGGTATATACTGAAGTAATCCCGTATCTTTTTCCTTTGATACTTTTGTGGCAGTAAATATTTATAATTCTAATGAAAAGATCACATAAAACGGCATTATCTAATAAGGAAGAAGATTGAAAAAGTACTATTCTTAATCTAACAGGAGATATTGAAAGACCCAAATAGTGTTATTATTTATATTTATTGAGCTAAGCCTTCCACCTTAAGAATTAAATTTATTTTAAAACTACTTTCCAAACTTTCAACTAATTGTGAGGAAGTTATGAAGTTTTTTTTGTTCATGAAGATATCAACAAATACGCTATTCAGGCTTTCTTTCTTTAGAAGCTTTGGAGAACATGTTTAAGCTGAGCAATGGATTCAGCAAGGAATGGCATGTGAGGTACAGGCGTGGAAGGATTTAGACTGAAAAGCAGCAAAACAGAAAGGTGTCCAAAATAACCAGTGAATTGTACCTAGAGTAAAGCAGGTCCACAGCTGAGCCAGAGGAAACAGCCTGGGAAGTGAGGTCTCCAGAAAAGTAAGTAAATTCAGAGTTTATTAGACGTACAAACATATATGAAATGATTATTTACATCTATTTACCACATATCTTGGTAATAACAAAAACAAAGGAAATACAAAAATAAAATTACTAACTTTAAGAAAAATTGGCCCGGTGTGGTGGCATGTGTCTGTAATTTCAGTATTCTGGGTGGCTAAAGTTCAATGATCGCAAATTGTAACTAGGACTTGGCAATTTAGCAACTTAGTAAGACGCTGTCTCAAAAATAAAATAAAAAGAAGAGCTGGGGATGTAGTTTGGTGAGAATCCCTAGGATTTAAACCTCAATGCTACCGAAACAAAGAAATTGAAAACTTGTATGAGAAAAGAAATAACATAATATATATATTTGGTTTAAAAGTGAGCAATCACATGGTCATAAAAATTGAAATATTTCCAATTGATTTAATTATATAAAAATCCTATGGTGTGAGAACATATAAGATGACATTATGCAAGACTTATTTTCAGTGCTGGAGATTGAACCAATGGAACACGGAGGTATATTTCCAGCCTTTAAATTTTACTTTGAGACAGAGTCTTGCTAAATCGCCCAAGCTGGCATGGAACTTGTGATCCTCTTGCCTCCGCCTCCCATTCAGCTGGGATAACAGGCTTGCACCATCATACTTGGCTACAATCTTCATTTTAAGCATTATGTCTGGGACCCATAAATTAAAAATGGTAGCATAGGTATATTGTTCAGAAATGTGAAGGTAAGTATCAAAATAACTCACTAAAAGATTTAAAAATGATAATTCAGGGGTCTATTAAAGAATAAAGAAGTGTTGGAAGATGAGGCAATGGTTATGATCATTTATCATTATCTGACTTCTTGAACTACATTCATGGATTGTTTTGACAAGAAAAAATTTAAAAACATCAGAAGCAAAAGAAATGAAACCAAAATATGCTATTTAAAATTTTAAATTAAAACCTATACATTTTATTTCTTTCCTAAATATGCCATAATGATTGATACTTTATATATCTTTGAGAAAACAAGCCCAACAGGTTTTTCTAGCAGTGGCTTCTTTAGTACCAGTTGACAGACACAAGATACTATGAAAGACATTAATATTCACCTGATGAGTGTAAAGTTAACTGCCTATCAGCCATGACACAACATTTTATCTTAATACCTATTTCTATAAGAATATTGACTCTAGAGTCATGTGCATCTACAGCTTGGTGAAGACACTAGATGTAGCATTCTGTTAGTATTTGAAGATGAAAATACAAATATCTGCTTAATTTTGTGTGTACATATAAAAATGCAAAGCATCATTCTAGACATAAATTTGGTATTTACAATTTTGTGTCTCAGATAAGCAACAATATTTTTCTGCAGCATTGAGAATTTACAGAGATGAGGCATAGAGAAAAAGAAGCCCAATAGAAAAAGAGAGTAATAACAGATAGTTACAGGGAACGATGGTACCTTGAACTATTCTATTTTCCATAAGCAGTAAAAGAACCAACATTTTGTCTGGAAGCAAGGAAATGATAGGTGATCCCACAGTAAGAAAAGAACACGGGGAAGACTGGATTCTGAAATAGCAGCCTTTGTGGAAAAAGAATCGATTTAGACAACAAAGAACTAATCTTGATCTGGTACTGGTTTTCTGCAGTAGGGAGATGGACTGGAGCATGGAGATTGTTCTAAATTGTAAAGGAAGAGAATACCTGATGTTCCATGACATTCTTTTTTTTTTTTTTTTTTTTTGAGACAAGGTCTCTCTCTATGATCCAGGCTGCTCCTGAACTCAGGCTGTCCTTGGACCCATGGCAATCCTCCTGCCTCATCCTCCTGACTGGATGCTGGGATTACAGGCCTGTGGCACCACATCTAGCTTATGTGGTGCTGAGGAATCGAACTCAGGTACTTAGCGCTTGACTTAGCATTTGCAAGGCAAGCACTTTAACCGCTGAATCTTTCCTCCAGCCCATGACATTCATCTTATTTCCATTAACTGGAAAGATTTTGAAACACATTTCCAGGTTTTTAGCTGTGGTTAAATTTATGTTTGTCAAAGGCATTATTGAAGAACACTGAAGTAATATTTACAGTTATTGTAAGCAACTGGAAGATAGACATTATAGTAAAAAATAAAGATATTGCTTAGTAATGAATAACTTGAGTGATAACAGTTGACTTAACTTTGGAATTGTGTAATTAAATTTCATAAAAGTAAAAAATCCAAATAATACTTTAAAATATTTGTTCAGCATTTAAAATGCTTTAATATTTCATTCATTCATGGGGCTTAGGGTGTAGCTCATCAGTTAAAGCCTGCCGAGCAAGTGAAGGCCCTGAATTCAATTCCCCAGCCCTACATAAAGTGGGTATGATAGTGCATATCTGTAATCTCAATGCTTGGGAGACTGCTTGAGGAAAATTGCCTGGACTACATAATAAGTTTAGGACCATATATATATATTTAAATTATATATATATATATATATATATATATATATATATATATATATATATTGTTTTTTTAATAATTTGGAAATAGCTATTGGTTTCAATAAAAGTTACTTGCTATGGTTTATATCTGAAGTGTCCGTCCAATACCTCCAGTATTTGGAACCATGTTCAGCTGGGAACCGCAGGCTGGTTGGAAAGGGCATACTCTTGGCGCTTGACTTGAACGGATTATAACAATTTGTTGAGATTGCGGGGTGCCTGGAACAGAGCTTTCAAGTGTGTGTTACTGATTTGTGGGCCAGGAAGTGAAGGAGGGGCATCCTGGATGTCTGTGGGGGGCCATGGTAGCTCGAACTAAGTACAGGAAGAAGAAATATTGTTACAGCTTCTTCTTGGGAAAACTTTAGTCTTACCTGAGTCTTCAGACATTGACTTGGTCCTAATTCACTTGGCTTCTGTCTGTCATGCTGTGAGCAGCTCTCTGCCTCTGCCATTTGCTTCCATCTTTGCAAACTGCCCATGAATGGACTGTATGAGACTTCTGAAGCTGTGAGCTAAAATAAATATTTCCTCCCATAAGGTGTGGATGTGCTGGGTATTTCATCCCAGAAATGAGAAAGTAACTACGACATCACCTCAAATGTTATGTGTGCGACAAACATAGTGTGTGCCTGTAAATAAGTTGACAAAACAGAGGGATACACAAAACTAGTAAATATTCTTTTCTATGCCTCATTCAATGCTACACTTGCCAATTATCTTAATGATTGGTGTCTGCTACATTTGTACATACACTATTTTTTTGACTTAGCATAAACAAATCTTCTGTTCTATACTTGTTTGCATAGCTTGTAATATAGACTTGTCATCTTTTTCCATCATTGCCCTATTGCAGGACATTTAGTGCACTTGGTGGTGTTTACTATTATATTAAAATAAATTGTTTACTTGTATCCTTATATAATGCCTGTTTTGTTTTTGCAAGTATATTCCTAATGTGACATTTGCTATACTGAAAAGAATACAGTGAATTATTATTATTACTGAATAGGTACAATATTAGCATGGCAAATCTAAAGAAAAAAGTCAAAGGACAAAGGGATATAAAAATAGTCATCTAGCTGGGCCATGTAGCACAGACCTGAAAAACCAGAACTCTGAGAGGCTGAGGTGGGAGGATCACAATTTTGAGCTCAGCTTGGGCAATTTAGCAGCTTAGTGAGATCCTGTCTCAAATTTAAAAATAAAAATGGGCTAGGAATTGTAGCTCAATGTGAAGGCCTGGGGCTCAAACTTCAGTACCACAAAAATCAAGCCAAGTCAAGCCATACTAAACCAAACCAAGTCTTCCAAAACATATCAATTTCTTTCATGATTAAGTTGAAGGGTCTGGAGGAATGACACAGCAGCTAAAATGCTTATCTAGAAAGCACAAGGCCCTGTGTGCAATTTCCCACCACCCTATGACAGGCACACACCTGTAATTTCAGCACTTGGGAAGTGGAGGCAGGAGGATTGCTGTGACAAGTTTAAGGTCATCCTGGGCTAGTGAGTTCTCAGGACCATCTTGAACCACAGAGCAATAAATAAACAAATAAACAAGTAAATAAATAGAAAAGTTTGGAGCACTGACCATCTGACATATCTTAACCCAGGGAGATGGATTATAACTACTAATGTTGATTAGCTACACTAGTCATAATCTTCATATTGAATATATAATTACAGTTTTAGCGTACTTAGGCAATTTACTGCAATGCCTGTGGCAGCTTCTTAATTATGAGCATTTAAGCTGGCAAATCTCACTAATAGATTTTAATCTGAAAATGGGTATTTTCAGGCTTGCAAATATAAATCTTTTTTAAAAATGGCAAATTTGCACTGAAACCACTGGTAACTATTGGCTGGTATACCAGTTAATCATAGTTACAAATATGACTAGTAGATCAGAAAACTACTGGAGAAGTGGTCGGGTCACAACGGTACTATACTCCAGTGTATTACTCACTGATATTCATTGCGGAATGTGCTGTTAGGAGCTGGAGCCATGTCAGAGGTGGACCACTGGGCCTGTGATTTAGCGCATACAGCTTTCTGACACTGTTCTGGCTGCCTTAAGGTGAGCAGCTTTGCTCTACATGTTCACCATTGTGTCTTGGAGTTGGCCATGGACTGAACTTGGAACCATGAGCCAATGTCCTTTAAGTGTAAATGACAGGAAGGCTGACCAACACAGCTGGTACCTGGTTGCATGAGGAATGCTTGAAGGAGTTTAGAAAAAACAAAGTTACACATCACCTCAAAGGTCACTGTACTATGGCCAGACATGACTAGAATATGTGCTCATAGAGGGCAGAGATTTTAATTTTCTTTGCTGTGTTCCTAGAGGATATATTAATTTTAGACACAGAAAACCATTGACCATTGTCTAATAAATACTAGTTGACCACATATTATTCAAATTTAACCAAGAACTTCAGGACATGAACTTGTAAATTATCCAACATTTAAACAACAGTCAGTAAGCAATCACTCTAATCATGCATATAAAACAATTTGAAGTTATATATTGCAGGAGTAACGAGACAGAAATCACACGTGTCACGCCTATCACCTATTGTACTTTCTAGTGCTAGCGTTTCAGCTCTCAAGGTCCCAGGCTAGCTAGTTTTACCACTAGGATATCCTTGATAGCAACATACAGTGCACAGGTTTATAATAAAAGTCAACTTACATGTAGAAAAAAAGATGTGGAGACCCAGAGGCACACACATTCCATTGATTTGTGTCTAATAAAAATTGATGGAAACTTCTTTGGGAAAAGACAGCTCTCTGGCAGTTTGGCAATACTAACCTGACAGCAACTATATTGACTGATTTGGTCTTTTTGACCTTTCTGATTCAAGCAAAAAAATAAATTTATTATGTTTCTACTAAATGAGGTAGTAGCAGGGATATTTCTCCCCAGAACTATGAAAAATTCAAAAAAAATTTTTGGTGTCTCTGCATTTTTTGTCCCAAATGACAAATGGAGGCTATAGCAAAAAAAACCAAGTAAAACTTACGAGGCACAAATAAGCCCTTTTTATTCCACATTTTTCTGACAGTGTTTCCAATTAAACTTCATATTTTGATAAAGGGGCAGCTATGCCATGAATCTGGCTTGATACAAACATGCTTTTACACTCGGCATAAGGACTACTTTTTAAAGAGCTCTAACTGAAAGAAAATTGAGTCATTCAGTAAATTTGCTGAACTTTACAATGAAATATATATACCATTAGCTCATAAAACAAAATGTACTTTTAAAAACTTGTGAAACAGCTTTTGAAATTTATTTTTAAAAGTCTGAGACAAAACCCTTAAAAGTAACACATTTATATTAAGGATACATTATGTGAGTAAAAACCAAAAAAGCACAAAATACAAAAATGAACATAGTAAATTTTTAATACAATATTCTGAATACAAGTAGAATACTAGATAACAACTCTATTTACCTCAGAAATCTATGATAGTGTGGGTTGAAATAAACCAAGGTTTAAGATAGCCACTTCACTATTCACATTTTAACTGGTGCTGACTAGAAACTAAAGCAATTTATTTAGGCAAAGATTTCCAATGAAATTGCAGAACTAATTTTCTATGTAAATGAATATAAAAAGGTGATCTGTCTTCATTTAATATCAGCTGGGAATAGTTAAACACAGAGAGCCCTTAAAAATAAGCATCAAATGACAAACTGCAGCTTCTGTTTTGGGCTACCTTAAGTTTTATTTTGCTTACATGTCTTTCCATTAACATTGACATAGTAATTCTTTCAGGCAAAAGCATTAACATGGAACTTTCAGCTTTAAGATCTTGCCAATAGTTTTTAAACATTTAAAACTTCAGAACAATCCCAGGATTATACTTGTCTACAATAGTAAAATGCAGAACTTTCTTTTTAAAAATTTTCTGGTCCCTGAAAATTTTTATAGGGCCAAATGTATTAACTCAAAGAAGCATCTACTTGAAAAACAACAATATGAAAAACATAACCAATATAGTAACGGACAAAAAATATATAGGCTCTCATACAAAATCTTTTTAAATTTTCACCCTGTAAAATGATTACAATGTCCTTTCAAGCTTGCTATATGCCCCATATATAATCAAAAAAGAAACCAACAGGAAATTCAACATTTCAACAAGCGAGGAACTATTAACTGTAAGCATATAGTGAAATTCTGGAAGACATACTACCATATTTTGAGAAACACTATTAACAAGTAAGCATGTGTTGAAGGCGGCTTATAAATGAAACATTACAAATCTTTTGTCTATGCACACAACTTATAAAACAGAAATAGTTGCTATTTTTCCAATAGTATAGCATCACACTAACACTATATAGTTAAGACTGAAAAGTTCTAAACACACGTTCACTGTTCACTCTACCTCCAAAACAGCAATATGCCTCTTAGATATTCTCATTTGTTTCTAACATATGCCAATCATGGTTTCAGAGATGTACACAAATTTCAGCAGGCTAAAAGAATCATTCTGTCTTATGAGACAAAGTTAACCAGTTTCAGGGAACAAAGTTTTCATAATTGGTAAAGAAACAATATTAACCCCCATAACACCATGGAACTCTACTAAGGACATGATGTAATCCTAACAGTATAGATTATGCCCTCAGATAAAGTGAATGTGGGAATAGTTAGGGGCCTAGATATACAGGACCAAAGTAGTAGAAATTCAAACATATGTTGATGTTTGTCTAAGACAACATCAGTCAACTTACTGGACTACTAAAGCTGTAGCTTTCTGGTAGTACAAATTAATACCCACGAACTAGAAAGCAGTCTGAATCACACTGGATTTCAAAAAATTAGAATGATTTTGTACCTAACCTCATTTTTATATTCTGAAAAATATTTTATAAAACCCAATTATTTTCCTAGCTGTTTAGATATTCTCTATCTTAATTAAATGTGGTTGCCTACAAATTCCTTTCTCCATAAAATTAGAACATATTTTGGTTCTTTTGCTGCTGGTCTACTCATGTGATTTACCATTGAGAGTGCCAACCTAGGCATTTATTGTGCTACCATAATATAACCAAACATGAGAAAGAACGTAAAGTTCAAATTTTGGCAAGTAATTTTTGGCAGCAAATGGGCTATTAAAATGAAAACAAAATTTCAAATCAGATGGTCACTTCAACAATTTCAATTAGAAACTCTGTAAAAGACACTTAAGGAAAGTTAGGAATTGTTAATTTTTAAAAATTCACTTTGGTTTCAGATTTGTGTTCAAGTGAACATAAAAGGCAACTCCCTCTAAGTTGCCACAGGGCATTATTCATCACTACTTTGTTAACAATCTAACTTGTAACAGTTTGTGACAGTATTTTGAAACAATTTAACTTTTTCTATTATTAAAACTCATCCCAGTTTTCAAAAAGCTTAAAAAAACCACCAATAAAACCTGGGTCTCTAATTAAGAGAACACAGCTGGGCTAAAATACATTGACAGCCTCACAGCATAGTCGGCTTTAAATAAATATTACTATCTGAATATGGCTTTTAACAGAACTATTTCTTCACCCAAACATCTAAATAGGATATTGCCAGATTTTCTGGACATCTGTTTACCACTCATGTTTAGAAACCTTACACAAATCAAAGCAGACCAATATGAAAGTAATCTTGTTTCTATTTACCTAAACTTATAAAAATCATATAGAAAAATTAATGTACAGAAACAAACGTCCATATTATTTGATGTCAGACAAAAACTAATTCTTTGTAGGAAGAGGAAACTCAAAACATAACGTGTCTACATGTTTAAATTAAAACATCCGATGTGAAGTGATACCCAGGTATGAAAAAAACCCTGCAAATTCAAGATGCTTAAAATGAAAGATATGGTTAAAAAATTTATGTTCATTGTAAGAGACTAAAACCTTGTCACTGCAAAGTTTCCCATGGCTTTTGGCACTGACAATAAAGGGAAAATTTTAGTCTTTTGGTCACTTGAAGCTGCTACTAATAAGGCAGTCTTTAAAAATTTTAGAGAGGGAGAAGACAGAAACTAAAGGATAGGTAACTGTTTCATGTACAAATAAAACAGTTTGAAATTGTCACTTCTGCCAAGGGATCTAAAGATGTAACAGTTTCCCACCATTTCTTCCATTTTGAAGAGGATTCTCTCCAGTCAGAAGTAATTCCTGTAAGTTATTGTGAATGGTGTTGTCGAGCAGCAGCTTCAATTTTCTAGTCTTCAATCCAAATAATTAAGTAATCTCACAGGAATAACCATACATGGCACAGGGTTAAAAAGCATGGCAGTTTTTTTCACACACAAACATTTCAGAAGATGGAGCATGGATTTTAAAAGATAACCATCAGGTTTCAGGTATCCAAGCACACTTTATAGCTGTTTCGTTTTATACCACTGGTGACTAAAATTAACAAGTTTGCAGTGAGGTTTTTGTTTTGTTTTGCTTGCAACTATATATACATTGCAAAACTACTCTGCATTACATGATTTAAAATGAAATAAATATAAAAATGAATCACACAATCAACACATAACTTTAATACTCCACATTATTTATCTTGAAAAAAATGGTGGTAACCTCCTTGTCAACAATCTTGTGAGTTGAGGAGCTGGTTCTCATTCTCATATCCATCAGGCAGGTAAGCTCTCCTCAGTTGGTCTGACTTAGGTATGGATCCTCCATTCTTCACATGGCGAGACAGGAAAGCCCGGACTGCTGGGTGATCAGCTTTCTCAAGGGGGATGTTGGCTTCCAGGCACATTTTCACAAAGTCCTGGATAACACTGACTTTCTCTGTTTGTGCAGTACTGTTGCACTGAAGAGATGCAGTTAGGGGCCTCTGCTTCTTTCTCACATTCTGCTCTTCAAATTCTGCCTTCCTCTTTGTATGAGTCTTTGACTTAAGGTGGTCACTAATGGCAGACTTGCGAACATGATTCAGAACCACATTGCAAGAAGTGCAGAAGAGTTTCCCTCCATCTTCATGAAGCTCACCTCCAAACTCGGTAACTCGATCCAGAGGTGTTACATACAAAGCAGTCTTAGACCTGTTTCGAGCAGGTGGCGCTGTTACTACAAATCGTTCCATTCTTTCAGTAAAGTTCTTTCAAGAGAAGAGAAACAAAGATCAGTATTATGAGAACAATTCATTCTCGAAGTAACGAATAACAAAAAGCAGAGTATGACATAAGATTAAAGATTATAAAAATTATTAGGCTGTATATTCATTTAATTTTAACTTATCTGCTGGGGATGGTGGTGCATACCTATAATCCCAGTACTATAGGAGTCTGAAACAGAGGGATTATACACTAGAATTTAATCTGGGCAATTTAGTAAACTCTGCCTCAAAAATTAAAAATAGTGGTGAGGGCTTAAAAATAATCAAAGTATATTAAGTACATGTATGAATCTGCTAATAAAATCCATTAATCTACATAACCAATAAAAAAGAATGAAAAAAATTTTTTAAAAAAGAGGCTAGGGATATTGCTCAGTGTGAAGGCTCTTGATCAATCCCTAGTACTGCTGGGGAGGAGGGCAAAACAAAACAACCCCAACCCCCCCCCCCCCCCCCAATAAAACCTGGTGGCACAAACCTGTAATCCCCATACTCTTGGAGACTAAGGCAGAAGGATTCCAAGTTTGAGCTCCGCCTGGGCATCTGAGAACCTTAGTCTCAAATATATAAAAATATAAAACCAAAGTATAAAAACATACTAAAGGAGTGTTGTAGATGTATCTCAGTGAAAGGCCTGGGTTGAATCTTCGGCACCACAAAAAAAAAAAAAAAATTTTTTTTTTTAGTAGGTCCATTGCTCCATTCTGTGATTTTGATTTTTTTGAAATTCAATTCAATTAAAATTGAAAAAAGAACACAAACTATACCAGACTTTACTATGTTTCAGGAAAATCCTATCACAAGTCAAGATTTAGCATAACTACACTACTCTTACCAAATTCAGACCTGTGTTCAAATTTAAAAAAAAGCATTTTTTTGGGGCAAGTGAAAAAGCTTCAAACTGGGGAAATAAATTTTAAGGAATGCAGCTGTACAAAGCTTTTTTACCATGTAGGCTACTACATGGACATAACTCTATGAAGAAGAATATAATTTCCAAACTTATTCTGAGAAAAGTAAAAACTAAGATTTTCTAAAATATGATATGCACTACTTGGGTTTTTCACTGCAAATGAATAATCACACTTGAAACAACTACACTACTTACATAGCAAGTTAGACAAAATCAAGAACTTAAAATGGTATTTAGTGAATGACCAGTGTATATTAAATTCTTCATGGGTTGAACAGACCTTTACTAATACTTTAGGTATCTGTTAGATTTCTAAAGGAAGATTATTTTGTTCGTATAATGAAAAATCCGAAACTGGTACTGTTGACTGTGCCTTTCATCCTTGTTTCTATGCCACAGTCATTCACGTGTCTTTGAAATAAAGCAGTTAAAAAAGTCAAAAAAAGTGTATGATGATCATTCAAAACTTGCTGACAGAAGTAGTAAATCAAAGTTTGGCTTTATAGTTCAGTAGTGAAGCAAATGCTTAGCATCTGTGAGTCCCTGGGTTCAATCCCAAGAACCATTAAAAAAAAAAAAAAAGAGAAAAGTAGCATCTTCATTGTCCAAATATTTAATTTAGAAGCAGTTTAATAACTTCTCAGTTTATCCTAACCACAAACTTTCATAATCACCAGACTAAGTGTAAGAATCAAAACATTTTGGTCAGTGAAAACATGAGATAATGAACATAATTTAGTGGAGGACAAAAGGGTGGCCACGTTGATTTTCCCCTGGGGCCTGTCTTTGAGCTAAGCTGTAATTAGAACTTCCAAGATTTTTTTGTAAGATATGAAAGTGAACTTGATCAAATTCGAATGGAATTGTTTTGTACAAATACTTGGGATTATTTCTGTGTTCTAAAAATTATTCCTTAAGTGTAATAAAAATGGAGTATTATATTGCATCAAATCAGCAGAGAGAATTAGAGAATAGCTGAAAATTCAAATAATTAGAGAATAGAGAATTAATAGCTGAGAAACAAAATTTCTCTCAAAGGATTTAAATTGTCAGTGTGGACTCGAACTATAGGATTTACCACTTCAGAGAAATTCTGGAAAGTCTGATAAATTTCAGATTTATAGGCTTAGCTTAAATTCTATTTTTTCCTCTAATTTTTCATTGTTTTGTGTGTGTGTGTGTGTGTGTTTGTGTGTGCGTGCGTGCGTGCGTGCGTGTGTAGCAAAACTCTTGTCAGATAGTATGTTAGGCTAAAGGCTTGGAATGTCAGGAAAGACGAATATTCCTGCCCAGTATTCAGGCATAATCATTACACATGTTGCATTAAGTTACTGGCATTTTATACCCCTAAAGCAAATCAGTCTCTATTAAAATTAACAACTCTAGCGTAGTTATGAAAACAGTAGTTGTGGCCAATAATGCCTAAATTTGACTTTCTGCATGAGAGATCTCTTTTAAATATCTGAATTTGAAGCTGAGACCATAAGTATGTAATTCTGTAGCAAAAAATAATCACTTCCGCTCATGTGAAAGGCCTATACTTTCGAAGGTCTTGCAAACCACCCAACAGAGGAAGCTTCAGTTGATATACCCAAAGAACAAAGTGTTTTCAATAAAAGATAAAAACAATTTCAACAAGTAAAGTAAAACGTTATCTGGAATTAGACAAGATGAGAAGCAGCAAGTATGCATCAGACCAAAAATAAAACTCATCATAAGTTTTTGAAGTTTAAATGTTTACCGGATCAGTTTGCAGTTATCTTCTTGATAATTAGTAGCAAAGGGTCTCCAGCGCAAAGGCAGGGACGCATCCAATCCTGGTACTTCCGGTTCTTTAAACCAAGAGACACTTCGAATCAGTTTTTCAACAAGTAGTGGGGAAACAGTTTCTGGGCTTGCACCCTATTTTCCCTGGGATGCCGGAAAATCATGCCTTCGCTGTAAACACGAGAAACAAATGGAAAGAAGAATGGAGAAGGGAAAAGGAGAGCTGGATGAAAATACAATCCCAAATTTCACCAGCTACCGCGCAGATGTCTCTAAACGCTCCGGCTGGGTAACACCACACTCCGATCCCAGCACTGACCCTGCAGCTCCCCAGCCCGGCGCTCCCCGAGTCCTCGGCCGCCGGCGCCGCCGCGCTCCCCGGGCCCGGGGGTCCGCAGGGCGGGGAGCGGCGGGCGCGGGACGCTCCGGCGTCTAGACGGCCTCCCCGCGCCCAGCGCAGGCGCCGGCGCCCCGCCGCCCGACCCCCGTCGCTGGCTGGGCCGCGTCTCGGCTGGCGGCGGCGCGCCCGGAACTCGGCGGCCCGCTGGCGGCTGTCTCGGGGCGGAGGCGGCCGGCGCCGGAGCGCGGTCGCTGTCAGTTTCCCGTCTCCTCCCTCCGCCTCCCGCCGACAACGGCGCACCGCCCCGCCCGCGGCGCCCACTCCGGGGCCGAAGGCCTGGGGCCCCGGCCCGCACCAACGGCTGGGCCGCCCCTCGGCCTCCGGAGTCCCACGGTACCGTAAGATCGCGGCCGCTGCTAGGGGAAGTGGACGAGACTCAGCCGGAAAGAGAGAGAGAGGAAAGAGAAGTCTGGGCTGAGGAAGGTGGCCCGCCGCCGCCGCCGCCGCCGCCGTTGCCGATCCAGCCCCGCGGCGGCCGCCGTGTCCCCCGCCGCGCCCCGTCCTGCTGCACCGCCTATGGCAGAACCCGTGGGCAGTCCCCAGCAACCGCCGAGCAGCACGGACCAACCTAGGGCGAGTCTGTCAAACAGACGGCTAAAGTGACCTATAATGTTGAAAGGGTGGGCATGGCCATGATTGGCAGCCTGGCCTATCCAATAAAAACTGGGGGCGTGGGTGGGCGGAGCCGGAAGTAAGGCCCAGCCGAGTGGCCCCTGTGCGGCTGGGGCAGCGGGAAGGGGGAGGGAACTAGAGGAGGAGGAGGTTAGCCCAGGCAGCTCCAGCGGCGGCGGCGCAGGGGCTGTTACGCGCTGGGCGGCGAGAGCCTCATGGCGGAGGAAGAGAGCGATCAGGAGGCCGAGCGCCTCGGTGAAGAGCTCGTGGCCATTGTGGAGTCCCCGCCCGGTCCTGCAGGGCTTCGAGCTCCGGGCGGCGGCAGAAGTGGCGCTGGCAGCGGCGGCGGCGGCGGCGGCGGCGGCGGCGGCGGCGGGATCAGCAGTCGGGATTACTGCCGACGCTTCTGTCAGGTGAGGCGCCCGTCGGCCACCCGACTTGTCACCCCGGCCCCGGGCCTCTCTGCGCCGGCCGGCCTTCGGGCCCTCGGAGCGGGGCTGCGTCCGGGTCTCGGCTCTCCAGCGCAGCCAGGGGTGCGGTGACGCTCCCCCTCCCCCGCCGGCACCTATCCCGCCGAGGGTGGGGGCGCGGGAGCGGGCCGGGCTGCGCCCCGGGTGGAGGTTGGCCCGGAAAGTGGGAGTTCGCCAGCGGCGGAGGGACCGGGGAGGAGGAGGGTCCGCTGGCCGCAGAGCTCGGGCTTGATGTGCCCTCGTGCCCAGGGACCCCTGCCTGCCCGCGGGTCCCGCCTTGAGTGGGTCTCCAGCCGCAGTCCTCCTCACCGCGCTTGGGACCTCGGTAGCGTTTTCTTCCTGTCCTCTCTGGTCTTTGCGCCCCGTCGCCCTCTTTTTTCGGGGATGGGACGCTTGCCACCTCTCAGTCGCCTGGTCGCCTGTCATCGCCACCCCTCCCCCGCCTAGGGTCTCCTGTCATCCTCTCCCGGGATCCCGCTGGACCAGTTAGTTCTCTAGTAGGCACTGGCGCTGACCCATGGCGATTTACTTTTTCTTTTCTTTTCTTTTCTTTTTTTTTTTTTTGGAAGTAGGGTGTTAAGGGAGTGTGATTGTCATCGTTCCATTTCTTACCCCCTTCACACACACACTCCTCTCATACCTAAGTAACAGATCATAAAATCGTTTTTCCTTAAACTTGCTCAGGTTAAATTACAGCATAGGTTAGCCCGTAGAATTTAGTGCCCAGGTTGATAATAAATTATTTCCTTACTCAGTCTACTGTCATTAGATTTGGATATAGTTTAGTCGTTGGGTGTAATCAAATATCATATCAACCTACTTGTTTAGGGGCAACGTTTATGAAATCTGAATTCTCAACATTTATTATTTAAATATTCTCACAACACTTGGTTTTCAAATCACTTTGGAAAATACATTGACTCCCTTTTCATCCTAACCACTTCAAAATTTATTATGTTTTATATATAGGGTTCAAATTCTGGCTCGACCACTTCTAGGTACTTAGCTTGTGCATGTTACGGAACCTCTCTGTGCCTCAGTTTCCGCTCCCATCAGTTAGGGATAATACTTACATGAATAACTGTGTAACAGGTCTGCATCGGTTAGTTCTGGATTTCATTCTTGTAACAAGTGTGAAATAAACCTAACAAGAAACAGGCAGATTATTTGCTAGCACTGGTTTTTCTGCAGCACCCAAGCATTGCGAGAAAGATAAAGTTGTCATTTTTAATGGTTAAGCTTAAATTGCCTTTTGATTATCCCCCAGTGCCACAGATTAGTTGATTTGATGGCTGAAGACATCTTAGTATAAAGAATGTGTTATTTTCTTTGAATTGGTTTGTATTTAGTGACTTTCTTGAAAGTGTTATTTTGGTATATTCTCCAGATTTAGAATTTCAGTCTTTTGTTTGCAGAGCATTTGTTTTTTGTTTTGCATGTAGAAGCCATGTTACTGGTAGACTTTCCATCTATAGAAATTTTAAACTTCTGAAATTTTAGATATGCTTTATGTCTTTAATTTATTAAGAAACAATTTTGTTTTTCTGTTTTGCTTTTATATCACCGAAGAGCTTGGGTATGTTTTTTTTTTTCCTGTGATGTTGTGTCAGATATTGGACCCAGAGACTTGAACTCCTATTACCCTACCTTCCAGGCTTGGTCTTGACTCCATTAGTTTTATTAATTTATATTTTCAAGTAACCCTTAATTGCTGAATAACTTGAAATTTTGAGTACCCAAAAAGTTTGGGCAGAACTTTTAACTATTATTTTGTTTCTTGAAGTAAATTTTAAAAAATGAAAGTATTTAGCCTGTGAAAAACTGTCTGATTATTAACAATAACATATTTTAAGAACAACAAAATTGATTATTTTATAAAATTCTAGTACTTCCTGAATAGCCAAGGAAAGAAAACTAATTAGGAAGAGCCTAATAGATTTTTATATTTCATCATATACTGACATATTTTCATGTTATTAACTTTTTACCTGAAACGTCATTACTTATTTTACAATACTCTAGATTACCAATATATGCTTTCTTTAGTTCCATTCAGTTTCCACATTGCAGGTGGAAATTTTGTTAAGTTCTTTTTTTATATTTATACTTGTAGATGGAATAAAAGAATCACCTGTTCTGTTGGGTTTTATCTACTGGGTAATATAATTCTACTGTTAAGAATTCAATTTTATTTGCCAGTAAAAGAAACAGTGGATTATATAACCTAAATCTCCAAGGTTTTTTTTTTAATTAGTTTTCTAATATTTACTAAGGGTAATATTAAATAACTTGGCATTCATTAGTAGATTACTTAGTCACGAATAGTTCTTAGGGTGGAGAGTATGCACTTGGGTAGATAGGTGACAGTTAAGTAAATACTTGGATCATACACATCCTGGTTCTGTTGAGAAGAGAGCACCAGTTTATCTTCCTCGTTTTAGAGGGAAATATGAATCAAAACTTCTTGGCAGTGAGCTGTGTAGGTAAAAGTCGAGAGGAAAGTACACTGCTTTAAAAGAGAGGTTCTTGTGTCTTTTATCATAATGAAAAGTGAAACAGAAGACACAGTGTAAACTCAGACTGTCTCACATATTCTCTAGAACTCTAAATAAATATGTATTTGGCCCTAAATTATTACTTTGTGTATTTATTTATTTATTTATTTACCTGATTATTTGCTTTGTTGATGAATGGTAGGAGAAATTAGCTTTTATTCAGAAGTTTTTAACTCTTAGCCTTCAGATAACAGACTGCATTGTTTAAATTGTTGCCTGGACAAGTTAACTTGTAGGTTCCAGTGGATGGGACAGCTGGGATTCCATTTATCTATTTGTTTGTTTATTTATTTATTGTGGTTTTGGGAGACTGAATCCCAGGCCTTCATACTGAGCTACATTGCTCTTTCCCCTCCCCTTTAAATATTTTGTTTATATTTTATATAGTATGAGGTAGGAATGCTAAGTCCCTGTGTTACCCAGGCTGGGCTTGAACTTGAAATCCTCATGCCTCAGCCTCTCAAGAGTGCTGGAATTATCAGCATACAACACCATGTTCAGCTACAAAGTGGGATTTGATTCCGCTTTCACTGTCAACTGAAAGACTAAAATTACAGATAAATCTTCAAATAGCTATAAACTGAATATTTTTGGAAGTTGATGTATAAAGAAGAAAAAGCTCCCAGAAAGTATGTGAAGAATCATGTGTACAGAATTTAAAAAGTACTTTTAAATTTTGCTATAGTGGTAAAAACTATATCAAGCACCACCATTCTTATTTTTCTGACTTGTTAGTTGCTATGAACATTTCCCTAGTTCCTGAAAGTTGTAATAATTAAACGTATTTTTATACTAGATATATTGGAAAAAATTTTTGATCATAAATTATAAACAAAACTAGTTGTACTTTCTTAATGTAATTTTTTTTTGAGATAGGGTCTTGCTGTGTAGCCACTTTCTTAATTTTAGTATGTGAATGAATGCAGTAAATAAATGTTTTTGGAAACATTTTAATATGTTAAAATAGGCTTTGAAAGTATTTTTCTTATAATGTGCTCAATAGCCATCTCATGAGGATATCATTAGTATAAAATGAGAAAATGAACAAAAAGTGCTTAGTTCTGTGCCAGCACCTAGGCAGGCTAAGTAGAAGCTACTAATATTTCTGTCATGTGAAATCTTCTGAGTTTAAGAAGGACATTAGAAATAATCTAATCTGTAAGTAGTTTATAGTTTATATCCTACAACAGAGGTTAGAGAAAAATTGTAATGTTTCAGTTCTTCAATTCTGTTTTTAAACGTTCAGTTTATAACAATATATTCCTAGCAAATCACAAAGATTTTCAAACAACTACATTTTCTCTATGGCAGGGGTTCTCACAGATATTTGTTACCTGTGGGGGGGTCATTCTGAAGTGTCTAAATATTTTTGATTGCCATAATTGGCAGCTAGTGAGTAGAGTCTAGAGTGATGCTGAACATCCTACAATGCACAGAATAGCCCCAGTAACAAAGATCTATCTTGTCTAAAATATTAGTAATATTTAGGTTGAGAGACTATTCTGTACCTTAGCTTTGAGACTCTTAGTACATTATTATATATATCTAAAAACATCTATATACATATCTCAATCATGCTATATATGGCAAAAAGTACTGAATGATTCTTAAACAGGTGTAAGCAACTTTAGTAACTTTTGGGCTAGACACAATCTTAGCAGAAAAAAAGGATTTGCCTTATTTTTATAAGGTATATGTGATTTCTGTTACTTTTGAGAAATTTAAATTTTGTTTTAGGAAAAACTGTCATTGACTTAGTATAGAATTTACACAATACTTTTAGTTCTGTGAGTAGTTTCTCAGAGTACATAATATATTTTTGTCAATTTTTGCTATTGTAATTTTATTTTAATTTTAATGTTATCAATGTGCATAGTTTAAAAAAGTCATACAGGGCCTTAAAATTCAGTACTTATATTTTGTTTCTAAAAAAAGACCTGACTTTAGTCAACTTTCTCACCTAAAACATTTTGAATCGATAGTTCAGGGGTGGCATGGTGGCCTTGTCATTGTTGTTTAGTTATTTATTTACTCTTAACAATCAGACTTGTCTTTCTATTCTGAGTTTATTTCATGATTTGATGTACCTGCTAAAATTCCAGCCATCACCGCTGATTTTCATGTGGCATAACAGGGTGTTCCTATCTCCTTGCTCTAAATGTTACGCAGTAGCTTCTTCCAGCTTCTTCCCCATCTAAATAAAATGTTAGGAATTAATTTTTTTTTGTTTTTCTGATGAATTCTTGGCTAAGATTTTATTAATAACAATGGAGGAAAACTAGAATAGATATTGTAAATATTATAGAAGTTATTCATTTAGTTATGTTTTGATACAGCTTATAAATCATAGTGATGATATTCTATTTTTTGCTACTTTAATTTTTTATTTTTATATGCATGGATTACAGATTCAGTAACACATTACAAACATATGGCTTGGGGATCCATTGCTCCTCTAGACAGAGGCAATCACTTGATACTTTCAGTTCTTTTGATATTTAATTCCATATTTAGATTTAAAAAATGTAGTTGTGATCTTTAGGACTAGTTGAGGAACAAGGCAAAGACTGACTCACCATCTTGCTATTGAGCAAATTCAGTATATACACTTTGATTTTAGCATATTTTCTCCATAACTCCTTTTTTGCAAACCTACTTCTCCCTCCTCTATCTTATAATCTTTCATAGTTCAGCCTCACTAGACAATTAGGAGTTACTTTCCATTGTTTCACTAGAAGAGGGAATCTAGGGGAGATTTTTTAACTGATCTGTTTTTGACTATGCTTTCATTTCCATTTTTATAGTTACCTGACGTTCCTGGGATTTTCTGGGGTTCTGCACAAATCAGTTTGTTGTTAAACTCCCTCCACTAATGACTTGGGTTTTAGTTTCTCAGGTCTGATTAGTTAGTCACCCCACTCATCTAATTTCCTGCTACCCAAATGTCATCACATCTCCTTTTTCAATCCTTTTGGCCTTGCGGGGTTAGGTCTTTTAACACAATTTTTACTCTTATTTTTGTGGAGTTTAAGGTGGGGGATATATGTAAATGTGGGTTTGATCTGCTGAATATAATCACAAATCTCTATTTTACTGAGTTTTCAAGCTCATTAAAAGGTATAGAAGATGGTGAAAAGTGATTTATTTGTTTTTAGAAAAGTGTATCCTACTTAATTTATTCTGTGAATATTTAAACAGAATTAATTTCATTGCATTCTTTTGGTAAAATTATTTTTATTTTGAAATTGAAAATAATTTTTAGATTTTTAAAAAATGATTTTTAAAAAATAGTTTTCAAAATCTGGCACAGTTGGAACAATTCCCATTCATTAAAAGTCAATTGCTTGGGAAAACACTAACCTATTATAATTAGAAAAAACCCAAACCAAAATAAAAAGAACATTTGATCTTAATGGTTATTCTTAGGAACCTAAATGTTCCTATCTTCGGTGTTTTTTTTTTTTTTTTTTTTTTTTTAGGATAATGTTCAGAGGTGAATTCTAACTGTTCATGATGACAGTACTTACAGTAGTATATTACTGAAAACAATTTCAGAAACAAATAGTAGGGAAATCCTTACAAGTAATGGAACCCTGTTCTTCTCTGTTTAAATAATCCTGTTTATAAAGAATTAATTACTCATAGTGGAAACTTCATACAGGCTAGGTATCCCTTATTTGAAATGCTTGGGACCAGAAAGAATGGTATTAGATTTTGGATTTTTCTTTCAGATTTCAGAATATTTGCATATGTATATAATAAAATATGATGGGGATAGAATCCATTTCTAAACATGAGATTTATTATATTTACTGTATACGTCATATGCATAGACTGAGGTAGTTTATTAAATTTACTTGTAGTGCATTTTGCACTTTGATTTTGACATGAGTTGTGGGATTTTCTACTTGTGGCACCATGTGGGCACTTAGAAGTTTCAGAATTTGGAGCATTGGCTTTTGGATTTTGGGTTTTGAATGCTAAATCTATGGTCAGTAAAACGCTACTGGCATAGGTGAATTCACTTTTGTAAAAAAAATAACTTCTAGTTGTGGGTGACTTAGTTATATGTTTATGGCTGAATTTTCCTATTTTTGTTTATACCTGTTCATTTCTTTGGAATTTCTCTATATTGTTATAATTAAATGAAAAAAAATTTTTTTTCTTCCCCTATTTGACAGATTATTTTGTACAGTTACGTGCCAAGTTATTTTAAGCATGATGGGATTTTGTCTTACAAAAGTATGTGAAATACTTTTGAAACTAATGGATTTAGGTGAACTGAGTAAGGAAATCATAAACTTAAGTAACTAATGTGTATGGAATCTTTCAATAGATGTATGTCTAATATTGCTTCCTAAGTAACCACTTATTACATTGCCTTAAATGAATAGTCTCATGGGGATTTAGCCCAGTGGTACAGTGCTTGCCTACCATGTTTGAAGCCCTGGGTTTAATTTCCAATTTAAATTTTGTAGTTAAAATGACAGAAGCAAAATATGTTATATGTATTATAAATATTTTATATTTGTTTGCTTGTTTTAATTGAGACAAGGTCTTGCTCTGTAGGCTAGCTGGTCCTGAACTCACTATGTGGCCTAGGCTGGCCTTGGACACAAGGCAGTCTTGCCTGAGCCTCATCTGTGAGTGCTGATCCCAGGTGACACCACCACACTCAGTTTATTTAGTGCTGGGGAATTGAACCTAGGGAGTTGTGCTTAGGAAAGTACTCCAACTCCTGAGTACTTGCCTGAGTACTTGGGCGTCTAGTTCCAAGAAAATATTTTGAAGTGGAGTTTGTTGCTTTTAAATTTTGTATGGATATTATCACTCTGTAGTCCTGCCAAATGAATCAAAGAACCAGTTGTAAATGCTGTTGGCACCAGGTTTAAAAAATTTTTTGTGACAAAATGCTGTGAATTATACCTTAATTACAAACCAAAAAGAGAAATTTACATTTAACAAATCTATAGTCAACTTTATCTGATTAAGCATTTGAAAAGCTATGATAAATCTAGTTAATTCAGTCCCATTTAAAATAAAGATTTTGGAGGAAACTGATAGCAACCTAAATATGAAAGGAGGTTGATTTGGTAATATGTTATATAATACACTGAAGTCTCTTACATTACCACTTTGTACTGTTAACTCTCCAAAGCATCAATAAATATGAAAATAACTGAAAGAAGTGTCTAAGCAGTGGAACAGTCATTGATGTGAATGCTGAAGCTTGGCACTTATGTAAGACTCTGGGGATATAGTGGCTAGCCAACAGGCACTGTTCTTATTTTCATGTGTAGTTATAACTTTGCTCAGTGCTGTGAAAAAAATATAATGCAAATGGGCTGGGCCCCTAACTCGGTGATAGAATGTTTGCTTAGTGTGTTCAAGGCTCAGTGTTCAATCCCCAATACTGGGAGAAAATAGAATGTAAATGGGGACTCATAGCTTTACCTATTTTTGGATTCTTTGGCAGGTTGACCTCTACCAGTATTATCTGCCTATATTCTGTATTCTTGGGTTTAGTGCAGACACATTGAGTTTAATTTATTTTTGCCTCATTGAAAGAGATTTCAAAGATAGCTAGATTAGTAAAACTATAGCTTTGAAAGGTATTCTGGTTATCACTGCAGTATGGATGGTATCTGAAGCCAGATATGTGAATGAGCTCATGTAAGGAGAAAATAGAGTAGAAGAGAACTTAGCACTGAAGCTTGAGGAGCTCCAAAATTAAATGTTCCAGTATGAAAGGGTGAGACTTAAAGTGAAGTATGAGAAGAATTAAGGAAATTAGAGAAGCCTTGATATCAAGAAGGCAGAGGTAAGAGATTGTTTTAGGAGATGGTGAGTGATAAATAGCATTAAAAGTTTTTGAGATCCTGCTATTGAATTAATGTGGAGTCTTTGCTGACCCCAAACAGACCTGTTTTGACATAGTAGGATTCAGGAATTATACTGGATTAGTTTGAGGAGCGTGAGGTGAAGAAATAGATACAGGATATGTGGATAACACATAAAAGTAGGAGTGCTAACTGGAGAGATTATAAGTTCAAGATGAGAATTTAATCGATGAGAATTCAACTGCTGAGAGTTCAGAACCATCTATTTGAAAAGATGAGGTAACTTTACAAAAGAAAGAAGGAGAAGCATATAGTATAAGATTCTTTAAGGATGGGGAGGACAAAATCCAAAGGACAAGTGAAGAGATTGCTTTATATGCAGAGCTTTAGTATAAAAGTTCATCCATTAGGAGTACATGGAGGTGGTTGTCTGTTAAGGACAGTGGAGGTCTGAAATGCTTAGAAGGATGGGTTGAATTACTACAGGAACACTGGAATTTGCTGATTGTGAATACAGTGACCACTACTTTGTACCTTTGTTTATCAGTGTTTGCCTGCCTACTTGAAGGCAGGGAGGACGTGATTTATTTCAGGATTGGGTGATGTACTATAATTGGTCACTTAATTAACTTTGAGTAAGAAGGGGACAGGCTCATTTTCTGGTTCCGTTTATGGCAAAAGAGGATCAAGATTTGAAATGAGAAAATATAGAAGGAAGAGAAGTAGTTAAATTAGTAGATATTAGTAAACAGGTGCCCAGCATTACTGTGTGTTCTGTGAAATTATGTATTTATATATGTGTGTGTAACTACATATATACATATATTATGTATATGTATAGGTACTATGCCTATAAAATATGTACTTAGTTTATTAAGATTTGTATTTCTACAATTAGAGTTCAATGAAATTGCTAGCATGTACTCCAAAGTTTCAATGTTCTATAGTCTCACTACTCACTGTTGCCAGCTGTCTGAGTTCCTAAAATAGAGTATTACAGACTGAAGGAATTTTTTTTTTTTTCGGTGCTACTGGAGATTGAGCCCAGGGCCTTCACACTGAGGTGCATTCCCAGATCCCCAGTCAGTTTTTATTTTTTTAATTGATTGGCTGATTGATTGATTGATTGATTTTGAGACAGGGTCTCACTAAGTAGCAGAATTGCCCATATACGCTCAAACTTGTGATCCTCCTTTTTTAATCTCAGAGTGCTGGGATTATGGGCCTTAAATTTCTTACACATTTCCAGAGGCTAGGATATCTAACATCAAGGGCCTACATTTGGTGAGGACCTTCATGAGTGGAAACATGACTTCTCTCATTTAATGCTAATTATCTCCCAAAGGCCTTACTTCCCAACTCTGTCTATGTATATATGGGTTTGGGGCTTCATTTTCCAACATACAAACTTTGGGTGATATATTCATATTACAGTAACAATGACATAGTACATGTGCAATGTTTTTAATACCTGCAATATTTAGTTGGAATGTTCTCTGTATATATATCTGTATGTATTACTTGTATTTTCATTTTTTTCCATATATCAGACTAGAATTAAGTGCTTTGCATATTTATGTTCATTAATCTGCTACCCTATAGAGTATGTGCCATTGTCACTTTAAAGATCAAGAAACTTAAGACAAACAGACTAAAAGGCTTGACTGGAGCATGATAATCAGACTGGAACTTGGCCAGTCTGGCTATCACGAACCAGCCTGTGCACTGAGCAATATACATAAATATTATATTACATCTGGGAATATACACTTAGTATATATTATAGTATCTGTGGGCATATATATAAATTTTATATATACTATAGCTTCTTAAAGCAGTATTGAATAGAAGCAATAGAATGGACATTGGTTAAAAAAGTCTCAAGAGAGTAAAAAGTAAAGATACTTATGAATGTGAATGAGAGAGGAAAAAAAAAGAAAGGTATTTAGGCTATCATAAGTTCCTCATAAGAAGTGATTCTGAACTTCTTTTATCCCCTTGCTCCCTATCTGAATGGGCTATACTTATCTCAGAAACCGTGGCTCCCTAAAGCAGTTGTTCCTAGAATACAAAAATTATGATAATTACAGAGCAGCAGAAACTATTTTATACTTAATTGACTTGCATTTTGAAGGAGAAGAGAATGGGATTATTTTGGATGTTCATAAATGTCTCAAATTTCAAACTTTATTCTCTCCATATTATTTAGATTTGTTTTTGAGAAATCCTACCAAACAAAAAATAAAGTGGATGTACATATTTGAATTTTATGATCTTTTGTTTTTACCATGTGTTGCAAACTGTTGACAGATTGCCCAGATTATAGAATTTGTTAGTAAAGTTTAAACTTTCGATACAATCCGTGCTCATGACAGTATGGCTCAATTGGAAGAGTTAAAACTTAACACAACTTTTTGTACCATAATTCATCAAGTTATATTAGAAACTTGAAAAATAATTTTTATCTTCTGAATTAGTCATTTTTCTTATAGTATCCATTTCTTAGGAAATAATATATTGAATATAAAGTGTTTCATCATAGCATCAATTATAACTAATTAAATGAGTGGATTAAAAATGGAAAAACAAGTAGAACCTTTAAAAGAGTTGTGTGTTTTCAGTTCTTATACACTAAAATATTATTCTGTTATAAAAGTATTGTTTTCAGTGATTATGTAATCGCCTAAAGAAACATGATAATTAATAAAAGTGAAAAATTTTGTTTCTAATGGGAATTGTGTAACTTGACCATAAGCCAGTCCAGTCCTGCTATACTCATATCTGGACTTTAAAGGGGGAAAGTGCTCTAAGAAAAATCCAATGAGCTATTTTAATAGAAATGAGATTTCTTGGTCATAATCCATAAGTCATTTTTCTTTATACTTTATTTTTTGAGACAAGATATCACTCTGTAACCCAGGTTGGTCCTGAATTAATTCTGGAGTGCAGGCTGGCCTTGGACTTAAGGCAGTTTTCCTACCTCAGCCTCTGCAGTGCTGGGATTACAGGAGTGCGATGCCATCCATGCCTGGTTTATGTGGGGCTGGGGAATCAAACTTGGGTTCATAACAATTGACATAGTACTTGCCTAGCATTTTAACTGCTGGGCCATTCATCCATCCCCTAAGAGTCATTTTTATATTTCAGGAATTCTTTGAACTCT